>RCNN01000096.1:0-103637 GCA_003667245.1 Heterostelium multicystogenum | reverse complement strand
CTGGATCATCTACTTTGTTATCCAATAGCGAAATGACCAGCATGTCTCTCACTGAAACGTATCAAGAAAGTCCCATCTCTTCGTTTTGAGTGCTTCTTCTACGCTCTGTCTAGAGAGATGAATCCATAAAATCAATCCAGACTGCCACATTGAACATACATGACGTTGATAACGAAGCTTCTGTAGACCTTTACCAAACCAATTCCAAAAAAGTATCAAACATTGCTCTGCGAAATTGATGCCCGACCTCCAAAAGAATTGTTGATGTAAATAGATAAGTTCGTGACGCGATAGATAACGTGTTGGGTTTGATTGAGTCTTGACGAGTGGCACGCAAAAAGTGACGTTGAAGTTTGTTTGCATATGATGCCCAAGCAATCTCAGCGTTATTTCCAAAAGCTGTCTTTTTAAGGAGTGTACCATCGGTATTCATCATTCCATATTTGCGTTCGTGGTGATGACGATGAATGGTGAGGAAGGAGGTGATTCAATATTGACTGGAGTTCCACCTACTACTTGGACCTGCATTCCAAATTTGAGGGTGACTGGATTTTTTCTTGTACCATTGAGGAATTTCAAGTGGTATTTTGCTAGACGTTGGACTTCATCCATGCTGACTACTTCAGTCTCAATGGTCTTGGGACTGCTGCTCGATTTTGAGCTCTGTTGATTCTCTACAATCATTGTGGCTTTAACTTTACCAATCAATTGTAACTCTGTTCTGGTTCCACTTAATAGCTGGACAACGACTGGGTCGTCTTCCAGTGGCTTGCACTTGGTGATAACCATTGGGAATGGTTGCTCGATGACTACTAATGCTGCAATGGTTGGAGTAGGTGATTGTGGACGAACAAGAAGCTGCAATTCTTCATGATACAGCTCGAGCTGGATTGATTGAATGGTCAACTCATGAAAGCAGGAATACAACATTGCGGATCTCATTAGGTGAAAGCACAAAATGTTTGATCGATCTGCTGGAGTGAAGTGAGCTCGGCATCGATTTGTTTCTTCAGGGTATTTTGCTCATTGTCCAACATTTGGAAAGTCTCTTTTTGTGGGTGTGCCAATACCTGTTTCTGTACGATCTTCATCTTTTCAAGCTGATCCTTCTGTGCCAAGTGTAATTTGAGACACTCGTTGATGATCTGTTGGTGTGGTTGCAATGCTTGATTTCCAAATGGAACAACCAATAGATGTGGCGGCAATGGGATTGGCTGTTGCTGTGGCATCACTGAAATTGGTGTTGCCAATGGAATTGATTGTGGAGGAGATTGCAATGATTGGTTTGGTGATGTATGGATGGTTTGTGTTTGTTGCGGTGATTGTAATGGAATGTGTTGAATTGATTGAGGTTGAGGTGGAGATTGCAATATTTGACCAATTGCTGGTTGTTGCTGTTGCTGATATAACTGATTTTGCTGTTGTTGATGTTGTTGTAAATCGGGGTGGATTTAAAATTTGAATTTGCTGAGCTACTTGTTGTTGAAGCTGTTGCTGTTGTTGCTGTTGCTGCTGTTGTTGTGCAACATCATCTGTTGTTGCTGTAGCTTATGGGCATCATCGATATTGTTACCATTTGCATAATAAGTTGGCTGAGTTGGTGAAATCATTTGTTGAGGTTGTTGATATACAGCTTGTCCGTTTGTATAAATAGATTGTAATTGTGGTTGGGCCTGTTGAACCTGTTGTTGCTGTAACTGTGGCTGTTGTTGTTGAGGCTGTTGAATGTTTGTATACAATTGAGTTTGAGAAGATTGTGCTTGATTCAAGCCAGTTTGTTCTGGTTTAACCATGAAATTTGATTGTGAACCGTTGCTACAATTTTCAAGAGAAATTTTAATTAATATCAAAAGAGTAGTTTTCCCGAACAATAATAATTAATAGATCCGTGTGTTATATATATATTTATTATTATTATTATTATTATTATTATTATTATTATTATTATTATTATTCTTATTATTATTACGTCAATGTTGGATTTAGTTGTAATTTAATATTTATGATTATTATTATAATTAATAAAAATATATAGAATGAAAGTTTGTTGTTGTTGTTGTTGTTATTTTGATTATAATAATAACTATATATATACATACTCTAGAAAGGTCATTAAAGACATTAAGTCATCGTTAGTTGTGAAACCATCTGCAGAAAGATCATGATCTACAACCTCAGCTTTTAACTTCAGGGAATCCACCACTTTCATCCTGTAAAGATTCCAAAGTTCTCTTTTTAGACATTGTATGTAATTAAATGATTCTATTTATGATTATTAAAAATAAAATTGCTACTGCTATTTAATTAATTTTATATAAATGTATTATTATTATAACTATTATTATTATTTAAATTATAATAATATAAATATTCAAAAAATTTGATGTTTTTTTTTTGGCTGTTGTAGTTGTTGTTGATGTTATTGTGTGTGTGACTGAGAAGTAATAGTAAGAAAATATTGAACTATGTGGGTGTCAGTGGGAAGTGGTGGGTGTGTTGTGTGTGTGATGTTATATATTTATATATAAATGTGTGTGTGAGTGTGTTTTTTGAAAAGGAGTGTATGGTGAATATATATATATATATTATAATATAATACTATGATATTATAAATACTATTATTATTATTATTTATTACTATAATAAAGATTGATTTCAGATATTATCTTTAAAATTTTAAATAAATAATGGAATATGTGAGGTGAGTTCTACAACTTTCAATGCTGCTACTGCTGAATGATTTTGGTTGTTGTTGTTGATGAATTCGGTACAAGGTGGCTGCTTCAGGTTGTTGTGGTACCAAATTTAACTATTATACTAATTACTAAATAAATACCAATTTGCTTTTAATATAGTCAAGGAATAGATTAGTATTCAGCCTTGTGTTGAGCAAAGTAAGGAATGTGAAGTTTTTAATATTGCACCAAACTTTATTTTTTTTTACAAAAAATTAAGATAAAAACAAAAAAATAGATTAAAAATCTGCCAAAGTGCAGGAGGCAAAGATGATTTATAATTTTTTAAACATGTAATTTAATATTCGTAAATGATAGAGAAATAGATATATATATTTATATTTATATTTATATTTATATATTTATTAATAAGAAGTAATAGAATGAGTGGTGGAGGGAGTTGAGTGCAATAGATAATCTGAAATCAATTTAACCAAAATCATCATCATCATCAAGTGGCTTGGTGAATCTGTAAATAGTTGGTGGATGAATATTTCCTTTTCCTTTTTTTTTTCTTTTCATTTATTCATTCATCATCCACATGTTTATTTTTAATTAATTAATTAATTTATGGTAGTTCATCATCATCAACAGTATCCTCAGCATCAGTTAGTTATCCAGTGTCAGTCATTCAGTCATCACAATATATTGTTTGTTAAATCATTGTCGCATCTGCTTGATTCGCTGATCACCTAGATTTACAACATTTACACATTTGTTTTATTTGATTGATTTCCATTTATTTTTGGTGCAGAGGCTCTAACACCTATATCTACATACATTTAACTATAAGAGTTCACAGTAACTTAGAGTTGATTATTGTAATAGGTTTGTTCGGTGTGTGTTGTGTGTGTGTGTGTTAAGTGTGTTGTTTATCTATAATTGTTAATGTTGTTGTTTGTGTGTTGCTTTACTTTAGTTGGTTATAATTGTTATTGTTATTATTATTATTATTATTTAAAAATTAATCAATTTAAAATAAAAGTTGTTGCTCTTTATAAACAACATTGATTGTGTATCGTGGAAGATTTGAAAGAAGAAGTGTTTCTTTACCTTAAATAAATAAAAGTTAAAAAATTGCATCCCAATGCTCATTTCTTCTGGATTTACAATATTTGCATGATAGATGCTTGGTCAAAGTGCCAACAGGGTGTACCATTTTCGTCACGTTTTTTGCAAATAAAAACATCAAAAGAAAGAGATTAACCGTTGAGGAAAACAAAAAAAAAAACTAATGACAAAATACTACTTATTCTTTGTTATTTCATTGAAATTTTTGGTCAAAAACCCATCCCCTCATTTTCAAATAAAATGATTTTTATTGAGAATCGTCAACTCTAAAATAAATCAATAACATGGTAGAATGCTTGATGTGGTGTGTGTGCTTGATGCTGTTGTAAAACAAATAAGGTGATGTGTAAATTGTTGATTGATTGAGTCAGATGAAAAATCAGTCTGCAAGCATTCCAATCAGTTCTCCTTGTTTGGGGCTCAAGTCTTTTAATGTGTGGTTTTTTTTTAATCTGACAACATCATCATCAGAACTGAATAATAATTAAAATACAAGAAGAAGATGTTTGTTTTGTTGTGTGCTTAATTTGGTAAACAAATCAAAAACATCATCCAAGAAATGACCACTAGCACTATAACAAGCAGCATTCAAATCACTTGATATAGTAGCTATAGTTACTGTCACAAATAACTAAATTTCCACATATGACAAAAATGTGTTATACAAGTTTTCGGGTAGTAGTTCTCATTTTATTCCTCCTCAAAAGATCTGTACAGCCATGAATGCTCACCGCCAAAGATCTTCATCTTAAAATAATAATTGATAAAGCCGTTGTTCCTGAAATCATTTCATTATACATTCCACAACAAAGCTTTTGCATTTCAAATAAAACAAAAGCCTATCAATGAAATGATACAAGTTAACTAATATTGTGTCCAATGAGAATGATCATAAATTAATATAATATTATATTAATAAATGATTAATCAGAGGCTTTGCAGAAATATTCAAAGTGACCTGGACTATTTTTGCCTTCGTCATCTCATCATTATTTGAATAAAAAAACGCCAATCATATGCTGAATACGAATTCGTAACTTCAGTAGGTCTGAAACCTTTTTTGACAATTCTTTGAACAACATCAGCAAAGAAGAGCGCTTTGCACATCATCGCTTTAGTTTTGATCATTAAAATATGCAAACATACAAGTAGTACAAGTAATATTATAATGAATAAACTAATATGATTTTTGTTTATATTTTTTATTTCTATGAATTCATATCTATCTTTCCTATCTCTTTTCATGATGTAAGAAATGTAATGCAAGATAGTTCAATATAAAGAAGACAAATATAAATATTGAGAGATATCCAACATCTTGGAAACGATCGTTATCGTATATGTCAAAGTTGGTCAAAAATTGTTCTCCTGTTATGCAGGGCATTGCTGGATTTGGATGTTTTGGGTCACAATTTATGTGCTTGTATTCTTCAAATTCGTTAATTTGAAGTGCTCTGAAACCGTAGTAAGCAAAGTTGATATGATGTATCCATCCAAATGATGCCGGTAACGAATCTGTTCGAACAAAGAATCCGGCAAACAGCTGATTGGTAATAACAATGGTTGCCCCCACTGTAAAAGTGATGTCCATGTTAACTGTGATGTTGGAAATCACCAGAAGAAGAAACTCTGCTGTAAGATGGTTGATCACAAAGCACAAACATTGCGAAAAAGTAATGCTCTACATCTTTGTTGAGTCCGGCCATCCAGTAGGTAATTGACATTGATGCCAGCATGCATATGGTAGCAACTATTATCTCAAATAAAATGGAGCACATGTAGAAAGGTAAACTGTGGTATAGTTTCATTTTCTCGTTCAGCATTGAACAGCAGACGTTTTGAAATGAACAGTCCCACAGAGCAGAATGGCTGAAGCATTGAGGATGATATCAAAAAGAACAGAAGCGACGATCTGCTTTCTAAACCTCTGGTGTCGAATTTCAAATGGTAGAAGCAAACACCAAACAAAATACCACAAATCACCGAGGTAAGGAATCGAATGAATATGCAATATGGATTACGAATGTAGTCCCAAATGCTCCTATAACACAACACCTTAAATTGATGGAACATATTATTGCTGGTGTGGGTGGAATATACATCTCCAGAAACACCGCCATTGATGATACCAGTAGAGACAAGATAGGTTTCTACTTGTTGTGCATAGTCGTTTGATAGACTATCGGCAATCTGATTTACCTGTCCACTCTCTATTAGTTTGGTAACAGAGTCCAAAATAATAGTCTGCAGGGTTGGTTTGTTCTGGGAATGGTATGTCCAAGCCAATAAAATGATCTACAGGTTTGGATCCATAATAAACCAATCTTCCAGATGCCAAAACTAATACCTTTGAAAAAAGATGAATAGATCTCTGATCTCGGTTGGTGAATGGAGCAAAGAACAGTTACATTATTGTTCTTGGCAAGATTGACTAGAGTCTTCATCACAGAGACGGCAGAGCTACTGTCTAGTCCACTAGTTGGTTCGTCAAGAATGATGATCGATGGCATAGTAACCAATCCACATCCAATGTTAACACACGACGCTTCTCTCCTCCAGACAAACCTCTTTAGTAGTAAACCTCCAGGGAGGATTCCACCAATCTTAGCATTGGCACGATGTGTTAGTCCAATTTTTTCCAAAACCCAATTGATTCTCTATTCATCTTTTGTTGTTTAGTAAAAGTTGATGGAAGTCTCATATCCGCATGAAACCAGAGAGTTTCTAGAACTGTTAGAGTAGGCAGCAAGATATCTTCTTGAGTGACATAGGTACATATTCTCTTGTATCCATTTTGAATCTTCATTCCATTGATCAAAATGGAGCCACCAACATCGCCAGAATCCTTTTCTGCCAAAATATATCGAGTAGAGTGGTTTTTTCCAGATCCAGACGGGCCAAAAATTCCACAAATTTCACCTGGCGCTACAATTCCATTGATATCCCTAATAATGGTCATCTTTTTCTTTTTGGTTTTTATCTCATAAGAGACACTCTTAAAAGTAAGTGTGGCAT
Organism: Heterostelium multicystogenum; assembly: GCA_003667245.1. NCBI lineage: Eukaryota > Evosea > Eumycetozoa > Acytosteliales > Acytosteliaceae > Heterostelium > Heterostelium multicystogenum. The sequence goes on along the minus strand of RCNN01000096.1, from coordinate 96,816 downwards.
CTCTCTTGAAGTCATAGTCTAGTTTTTGCTTCTTCTAAGCCAAGTTCCAGGTCAATATCGAGTGTACTTAAAGAACGTGCCAAACTTTTTTGTTTAAAATTTTCAATTGTAACCATCTCTTTTTCAGATGGATGATGATGTTGTTGTTGGTCTGTAGAGTCCCATTTTAATAATTAATGAATTAATTACCAACAAAACATATAATAAATAATACTATTACTACTGACTAATTATTTGATGATATTAAAATATTATTATTTGGATTGGAATTGTATTGGAAAGAATGTAATTAATCAACATACTTGTTGAATAATATAATATCTTTATTGTTGTATTTGTTATTATTATATTTATTTTTGAAAATATTAATTTCAAAACTGTTACCTCTATTTTTAACACAAATAGTTAACACCATCACCAATAGAAACTGGAGTTAGATGATGATATACACATTTTATCAACAACATTTAACTTCTTCAAAATATGAATATTATATAATAATAACATCAATATCTTGTAAGATCTACACTCATATGAGTAATTTTTAACATACACAAATGCAAGATGATATTAATCTTATGTATATAATAATATAGGTTGAGATATATTTTCGGTTCAATAAGTGATGATCACTCCAATCAACTTGTATCCTATATATATAAAATTGTTGTATCAATTTAATCAATAATTCTAATATGTATGATTATATAATATTATAACAAAAAAAAACAAAAACAAAAAGAAAGCCTTTAAATAAAACTAGTAATCAAATACATGATTGAATTACAAGTAGATACGCATTTAAAAAGATAAGTCTAATTTTATCTCAGATAGTACACGAGCTTTAGTCAGTGTTAGTAAATCAAATCAAGTTGTAAAGTCAATTCTAATTGTAAAAATATTATAAAATATATTTTTTAATTTTAAATTAAAAATCAAATTAAATTTTAATATATGACACTGGGGTTTGAACTTAATTTCTGATCAGGGACTGAATGTTTGATTTGGAAACAAACCATATTATAATAGCCCAAGCTTAGACTAATAATCAATAGATAAATAAATAAATAAATAAATAAGTAAATAAATAAATAAAATAATATAGAAATAAATAAATATAGGTATAGAAATGACTGTTTTATCTAGAGATGAATTTTTTAAGGCAATTGATAGTGGGTATGTATCATGTGAAGCTTTTGGTTGATAACTATTTCAACACAATTTCTCATCATGTTGTTGTATGTTGATAATTAATTAAAATGACAGTGATATAAAGATTGTGCCTTTCGATAAAAATGCTGTAGGATGCGCATCGGTCGATCTTACTTTGTCCAATGAGTTTAGAGTATTTTCAAAGGAGGTGCAAGACGATCAAGGTTACTGCCGAAACCAACTATCAAGACATCACAACGAAAATTATTTTTGAAGCCAGGTGAAACATTCCTGCTCGAACCAAACACCACTTGCTTGGCCATTACCGAAGAAAGAATTGAACTATCAACCAAGTACTGTGGACTGTTGGAAGGTCGATCAAGGTAGGTGTCAGTGGTAGTCAAGTCAAAGCAGCGGACATGCTAACAACCAATATTAGATTTGCAAGATTAGGTTTATTCGTACACATCTCGGCAGGTTTCATGATGCCAAACATTCACAACCGACAAGTTCTCGAGATTTTCAATGCCTCAAGTGTAACTATACTATCGATATATATATATATATACTTGGATTTCAACAAATCTCTAACTTGCTTCGATTTAACTAATATTATAGAATCGATATGAATTAACTCCAGGAACTCGGATTTGCAATTTGTATTTATGGAGCTTAAGGGTGAGGCTTCCTACAAAGGTAAATTCCAAGAGAATACTTTATAAAGTTTTGTCAATAAAAATAGAATAGTGATAGTGATAGTGATAGTGATTTGAACGAATCAATGCAGTGTAGTTATTTATTGTTGCTGATGGGTATTCTGTTCGATCCAGTCATAGATGGCTTTTGCTTGCAACTGTACTTTTCCTGAAAAGTTTTGTGATGCCCACTGAATGTATTGTATTCCCTTTGGATCGTTGATTACATCTCTCCATGTCTTTCCACTGTACTTCTTGAATTGTGGTGGTACAATTGAATCTACGTCTATTTCTTCATTGTCGTTGTAATTGTTTTGTTGCTGCTGTTGTTGTTGGTGGTGCTGTTGTTGTTGATGTTGTTGCTGTTGAACTGGTGATTCAGATGATTCTTCTTGACCTTGATATGCAATAGTTTCTTGTGGTGGAATTGAAGACTCTGATCCAGCTGGACTGGACAACTCCTTCCATGGATAACCTGGAGTTGGATTGGACTTGGTTGTCCATAGCTTCTTCTTTTCTTTGGTCTTGACGTTTTCGTAGAATCTTTCGATAGCATAGGTCTGTTTCCATGCACGGATAAAGTTTGGATCCCAGAGAGATGATCCAATACCAAAGATCCTTGCAGCAACGTACGAGTGCATTGGACTTGGCTGCTTCTGTGGCAGTTGCAAAGGAGATGAATCCACTCTCGGTGTATGGCTGCTCGCCGATTGATTCTGAGATGTAACGACCGAGACAGTAGAGTGCGTATGGTCTGATCAAGCTTCCATTCTCAACAACTGGTGGACCCATTGGCTTGAGAGCCCAACCACCAGGTCCGAATGCCTGATTCAAGATACGACGGTACTTGATCTCCGGAAGGTATAACAATCCATCAGGCTTGATCTCGATATCGTGATTACTCAAATCCGCCAACAAGATATCAGTGATCTCCTTTGAGAATGGTTCCTTGGAGATACCAGCATATTTTTCCTCTTGATAGAACTTCTCATCAGCAAACAACACTTTGCTTCCACTGTTAGAGCCATAGGATCTGCAACCGACCATAGTGGTGGTGGTGACAGGTGCACTAACATTCATTCTTGACAAGAGTTTACCATTGTTGTTGTTGTTGTTGATTGGCAATCTACCGGTAGTCAACCAGCAAGCACCAGTATTGCTCAATAATCTAGATGATCTTTGAATAAATCTATTAACACCATTCATTTTTTATTTTTTGTTTGTAACAACAAAATATTATATTTGATTAATGAGTGTCAATTCAAAGTTGGTAAGATAACACAACCATCATAAATTAATACCAAGAAATTGGACATCATCATTAGGTTTTTTTTTCAAATTTTCTCACATGGTTGGTACCAAGTGCAACAAGAAACTTTGTGTGACAGTTTAAAAATAAGTTTCTCAGACCTGACTGACAATTTCGTTGAGCGTGTGTGCAATGTTTGATATAAATAGAGTGTTTTTTTTGTTGTTGGGCGGGAGGGAGATAATTCCAATGATTTTAATCACGCGTGTGCTTGCTTCACTTGATTTCATAGTTGTTAACCTTGCATTGACTCTTCTTTAAAAAAGCAAAGAACATAATTTAATTTGCAAACATACATATCATTATAATAACACTTTAATAGTAGTATCTCTCTATCAATCATTAGATTAGACTATATTATATAATCATACCTATATAGTTTTTAGTTTTATGCAAGATAGATATCAGATATGATGGATTATTAATTGTAATGATTCGTTTTGCAATTGAATATACATCATCATCATCATCATCATTATCATCATAATATCTATTGAGATCTCATATCAAGTAATAACTATTATAATATAATAATAACTTTAGTTTTAAATTTGGAAGAGTCGTCTTTGTGAAGTATTATAATTAACTAATACAATTATAAAGTAAGTATTACTATTATAGAGCTATAGTAATCGAGACATAGCATTGATTTATTCAAAGAATTATAATGTTCGTGAAGAAATAGAATATTAAGAGACAAACGATTAGAAGTGGTAATTCTCTCACTATCCCCATCAACACCACCAACACACACATCTCATTTAATTCTTTATGCTTTCTCTTTAATTTCTTTCAAAACAATCATAGATGACATAGATAGAGGGACATTATAAAGATAGATACAACACTGTTTTATTGATGAGCATTCTCCAAAAAGAGTGTGTGTTTGGCCAAATTAATAATGATTACCACCAACACACACCACTATCTCTACCACACAAACGAATCATTTCTATTGGGTTATGTTATGGAGTGTTGGTGTGAGAGTAGACATACACTCATTTCATTCCATATCTCATCAATTTACATTAACAAATATAAAATAATCACCAAAATCACCAATAATTATTAATCATTCACCAACAACAACACAATAAAATTAAAATCTAAAAATAATAATAATTATAATAAAAAATAATAATAATAATAAAAATAATTATAATATAATAAATTGAATAATCTCAAAGCATATCTTATTTCTATTTTTCATCAGCTTAATCCAACTTGGCAGATATCAAATAGAAGTAGTAGGAAAAATCACCACCAAACTATAAAAATATATTATTGTTGTTTCTAAATTCCCAATGAGACCACACAACGATTGACTGCTTTCGACCAAGTCTTTTTACTCTTTTAGGATCTGTTCTTGATGTTGATGTTGGTGTTGGTGTTGTTGTTTGTCCTCAACCTATCAATAGATCAAATCCAGTCACTTAATTATTTACTTTAATTAAAAGTAGATCACATCGACAGATAGACATCATACATATGATTTAATATATATTATGCTGGATAGGATAAGATTGCTAATTAATCGAATTTATTTGATGCCAAATAGCTCAGTTTAATTGCAGATAATTTAGTTTAGTTTCTCCTACTTCAATACAGACTTTAGCTCACCTCAGTCAGCACAACAACTAAAACAACACCACTAGCTCTATTTTATTTAGTTTAGTTAAATCGATTATATAGAGTTGGAATTCCAGGTTTATAACATTTATTGTTAGTTCATTTATGATATAGACAAGTCTGGGAAATGATTATATTTGTTACTCCACCTCCGCCAGAGAAAAAACTGGTCACTTTGCCAAATATTTTGTTGGACAAAATTATGTGGATGTGTGTGAATCGCAAGGAATTCAATCAGCTGAACCAGGACCTTTGTTTTGGTTTGCTGGAGATGGTTCGATATGGTGTCTCAGTTGGTCAGCGACTCTTATTTGCATAGAGTGTCTTCAGCCGCACCTTTGCAGTCGTTCTTTCATCTGGGTCCCACCCGTCGGAGATACCAGCTGATAAGATACCTTCCGTAATTTAGTGTCAGAGGATATTTCACATGGCGACATTGTGAGCGGACTCAGTCTTCTACCATCACCCACCAATCAACTGATGCAGACACTTTGCCAGTCCTACTCACATCTCGAGTCATGGGAAATCAATTGGTCGCGATTCTACTATGACAACAATATCGCAGTTATCAAATCGATTCAGCAACTAGTTTCAATGAATGCAACTCCAAATGGTCTACTCAACTTGGAGTCAACTCGATGACTCCTGCATCACAGGCGCCAATCAATCTGATTCTAAATGAGCTGTCCACCATCACTAGAAATCTCACCACTTTAGAAATTACATCTGTATCTGTTCCGCCCAATGAAAATGACAGCACCTCCAGCTCACTAACCTGGAACGACAATAGCATCGATTTCTCACATCTAGCGGAATACATCATGGAGAGATCATTCACATTGAAATCGCTTACACTTGGCATCAATAGCAACCATCAAAACATCTCGCACGTAGTCCACTTTTACTACGATATTCTCTCCTCGACTCCGCTTTGCTCCCAACTTGAATATCTTAGTATCATGGTCATCGATGACGAACAACATCAATTCCCATGGCATCTCCTCTTGCGATTCAAACATTTAAACACCCTCTACCTGAACTGGCTATACCAATACGAATCATTGCTCATAGACTCCAAAGGATATCCATATTTTCCACCAACTTCAAAGAAACCAAATCAACCTAATTTATCAAGCGAGCTGCTATCCTTTCTTTTGTCCAACAAAACCCTGACACGTCTTGGTTCTTACATCCCCATTTCAAGACAAATCATCGACTCTGGCATACTTTCCAAGCCCAGCCTCAAACTACTGTCGCTGTCACTAAACGAAAAGAGCTTCACACGCGAAACATTCGACAATCCACTCCATTTCAATGCCAATCTCGAGCGGCTTTCAGTGCAATTCTACTTGGATATAAATATTTCATGCTGCTTGTCCATTTCTGCCGAAATACCACAACAAATTGGTCTTGAAGCAGTGGTTTCCCCATTCATTAAATCGAATCTCTTCGTTGGTGGACTGTCGAATTTGACACATCTTGAGCTTCACCACCCACCTCCACTTGTAATTTCAGAGCTTTCGACTATGCTTGCGGTACAGTCAACCAAACTTAGGCGATTGTATATACATTTGCGATTCAACCGCAATCCAAATCTAATGTTTGCCGACTTTGAACACTATAAATACCTCTCTGAAGTTAGTTCGGACAGCGCTCTTGAGATCACCCATAAAGATATCCTAGAGACGCTCTTCCACGCAATAGCCTCCAACACATATCTTAGAAAGCTCAACATATCGAATCTACCAAATGCATTCACTGGCTTGTTCTTTGACATCATCGCCAAGAACCAAGGATCGCTCCAGAAGATTCACGCTACAAATATGCAGCTTCGACCAATGCCAAACAAGTTCAAGAATCTCTACAATGTTTACGAGCTTGAAAACTACAAAGCTGTCTTTGTTAGAAATCTTTGATGATCATATGAAAACAACAGCATGGAAACCAACATACAACTCATTCTATTTATTATTTATATTGATTCAATCTTTTAAAGTCAAACTCTTTATAAAGATATTAAACAACTTCTCCTCTCCCTTCGCTTCCCTGACACTCAAACCAAACAACTACACAAACATAGCTTCATTATGTAAATTAAATAAATTTCATTTATCATTTTATTTGTTGTAATAATAATAGTATAACTATAATATTCTAAAGTGTTTATCTATATATATATATCATCTAATGTTTTGTAATGTTTGTTCATTCTTTTTGTTTCGTTCGTTTGTTTGTTGTTGATTTGCGTTTGATTTATAAATTATAATACATGTTAAAGTTGTTTTGTACAGTGAGTTATGTATGATTGAGTTATTATTGTAGATGCTTCTTAATGCTTTCTAATTCATCTCTTAGCATTGTGTCATTAGGTTCGAGTCGAATAGCTTGGACTAAACAACGCTTCGCTTGTTCATATTGTTTATTCAGTGAGTATGCTTGTCCCATTCTGTAGTAAAACTTGGCACTGCTTCCACCCAACTCCAGAATCTTCTCGCAATTGGTGAGCGCACGTTTACCATCAGTAAGCTTAATGTTACAGGTTGCCAAATTCAAATATAACACGATCAATGTGTCTTTTAATGTCTTTGAATTGGTATCATTCAATACCAATGTGTGCCTCGTATCGCCTAGCAACCAGATGCCCTATAAATATATAAACAAGCAATGATAGTTAGCAAACTACCAGATCACAATTGATTTCTTGCTTCCATGTCAACGTACTCTAATATAATACTTCATGGCTAGTTTGTATTTCTGTTGACCAAAGTATAGATTTCCTTTTTCTTTTACTTCTTTAACTTTAGCTACAAGTGTATCGAAGCTAGAGTATTCCTGTTATTGATTGATTGATTGGTTTGAAGATTAGATGAGAAGTATATGGGGAGTCTCTGACAATGAGATATTTACAGTATCCAACTTGGATGAAATCAGTTGTATTTTGTAGATAATAGAGGCATTTGGTGGTATGAAGGGAGGCAAACCATGCTTGCCAAATGCATACTTGGGTGTAGTCACTATTTCTGCATCCTCGCCGACTTTCATTGTTGGTATTGCCATTTCAACGGCATCCACAACCTTATTTCTTTCCTAGACGGAATGTGAGCGGTGCATTTTGCTGTACAGTTGAGTCAAAGAGTGGGCCACTTGACAGATATGCTTCGTAATGAATGGTTACAATTGAATTAGGTTGAGCTAACTCGCCACTACCTTCTTTCAAAACTCTCTTGATGAGGCAACCATCTTGGTCGATATGAATACCTGGTTTTTTCAACTGTCTTTCACCAGATGAAGTCAACTGCGGTGATGATGTTGATGATGAAGTCATAAATTCTTGGATCGATTTCGATATAAATAATCAAGTGACTTGATTCTAACAACACAAATAACTGATCAATCAGCCCACAACCAATTTTTAAATTTAAAAATAAAATCACATCTAAAAAAAGATTCAGAAATGTGGATTGCGGATTGCCCACAAAACACAGGTTTGAATGAAAATGGTGATCATTTATTAGTTTTTATCTTCTTTCGTATCAAATACTTCTTCTTCCTCTAATTTAAAATCAGCCTCGAGCGCCTCGTTATCGATGTGATCTTCTTTGGTGTCTCCTGGTACATTCTCTCTTTTCTTTACTTTGTTCTTTGTTGTTGTGGATGTTGTTGTTGTAGTTGTTGTTGTTGTTGTTGTTTTGGATACTGATTTAAACTCGGCTATTTCATTGGCAAACAAAATGGTGTGACCCCAACCAGCATATTGACCGAATTGCTCTTTCCAGAACTCTCTAATGTCTTGATATATTTTTGGTGTAAGTGATTTCCTCGCAAGAGATGGCATGTGTTTTTTGGAGATTTGGAAGATGTGAGTGTCTATCGGTACAATATCCAACTTGTCCATTGAGAACAAACAAACACAATCAGCCACTAAAATTGAAATGTCAGTATCCTAGTTTACTTTTAAAAGTAGAAGGTTTCATACCTTTTTGGCCAACACCCATGAGAGATGTAAGTTCTTTTTTGTGCTTCTTCGTAGGATTTGCCTCTGAGTGACTCCAGCCATGCGGCTCCTCCTTTTTCTTTAACTTGCTGCACGGATTTTACAATAAACTTTGATCTATAACCAAATCCAAGTGTATTGAGCTGATCCTCTTTAATCTTTGAAAGCTGGTCTAAAGTTGGGAAGCAGTGAAAGGTAATATTCTGATGTGTTGTAATAACATCTCCAAAACGACAAAGAGACTCGACCATCTTTGTTATTCGACCGATATTGTTGTTTTGTGAACAGATGAAACTAAAGAGGCATTCCATTGGTGATTGTCTTAGTAGCCTCAAACCTTCGAAGCCTTGAGAAACATTTTTGAACTGTTGATTCAAAGAATGACCACCACTTGCCCATTTCTTGCAAAGATCATTTAAGTCTAGATGCAGATGAAAGTAATCTACCAACAATGCTTGACGCTCTTTAATAGTAAATTGATCTGTATTGTGATTAACTCGGTTCTCTTTATCAATAAACTTGAAGTCAAGTCTATCCTCTACTCTCTTGAGCACAACAACATGCCTGTTGAGAGGACCTGCCCACTCGACCTCTTCCGAATCAGCAGATCCAAGCCTCCTCCATCTAAATGACTGACCAGACAACAGAGTCTTTCTTAGATCAAGATGATTGTTATTTAGCTCTATTGATTCCCACGCACCTTGTGCAGCAAAGTTAACAACACCTGATTCCGTAGACATTGAACGAAAGAATAATCTATTGAATCCAACACAATGATGTCTTGCCAAGCCGACACTGAACAGATATGGTAAACCCCTTATTTTTTGTTTGCAAAGATAATGTTAAGATATGCAAATATGTGCTGTAATTGTAAACTTTACATTTAAAGAAGAGACGTTTTTTTGACGAAAAAACACAACCAATAAAAGATGAACACATATTTATTTATTTTGGCGCATTAATCAAATCCAGATTTTTATTTGGCAATGACCTATTTGAGCTTGTTCAAGAGCTTAATGTCAAGAACATCGTGAATTGGTGTGAGATCAGCAACCATTTTTGGCAAACCATGGTGTTGTCTTGTGGAGTTCGAGGGCCTCCATTGAGGCCCATTGTTCGACAAACACAAATGTATGGTCATTGGAGCTGTCTTGGAGGAGATCATATTGAATACATCCTTGTTCAGCACGGGTTAGCTCAATCATGCTCTCCATAGCCGCACGAACTTGATTGGCACAGTCTTTCTTAGCGACAACAGTTGCAACACAATGAATTGTCATTTCTTTACTTCTATACTTGAATAATGATTAAAATTATCTGATAATTACTATTTGGTTGATACTTTAAAGTTTGACATTTTTGGACAGCTTGAGACACTCTATCCCGCTGATTCCTCAATCAAAATTTGATAAATTATCAGTAACCTAATTTCAATAAAAAACACAAAAATGGTAAATTGATTGATTTAGATACCACACACTATTAACTCTTAATTTTTCTAAAAAGACTTGTCTTTTGAACTTCGAATCTAAGCATCTGAAGTAATTTATTTTGAAAAATCAACACTTACTTCAGATAAAAATAAAAAGATAAAAATATCTCAACTTGAAAAGGTGTGGTTGAACGAAAAGGGGCACCCACAAATATATTTCCAAATCACACCGAAGTAGCCTCCGAATGAGCCACACCCATCGAATATTTCGTTATTAAATAGGTGTAACTTCCATTCTATAAACCATGAAGGTCAGCAATTGATGTTGTGATGAATCTACAATTTGGAATCAAGGGTCTGAAATGGAGAAGTCATTAAAAATAAATAAATGACTTTTCCTCATGTGGAATGGAACCTTTTATAGATGATAAATAGTTCACATTTATCAAGTTTATTTTTCAGTTCCAAGATAATTCCCCAAAGAAAAGAAAGAAAAGATAAATACAAACAAACAATGTCCATCGTAACTTACACAAACAAAGTCAATATTGGTTCATCGGTACTGGTGATGTAGGAAAGGTCTTGACTAAAGGTTTCTTGGCTGAGGGTAACCCAACTATGATCGGAACAAGAGATGTCACCAAGGCTGAGGTCGTTGCCTTCAAGGAAGCCAATCCAGCTGTCTTAGTCGGTACCTTCGAAGAGACCGTCAAGTTTGCCGATATTGTCGTCCTTGCTGTTGGTGGTTCCGTCGCTCAGGATGTTGTCAAGGGAATTGCTTCACTTCTTGTTGGTAAGGTTGTTATCGACGCTGTCAACCCACTCACTCCAAACACCCCACCAAAGAACTTTGCCCTCCAATACTTCACTGAGAAGAACAGTTCCTTGATGGAGCTCCTCATTGAGGTCGCTCCAGGTGCTCACTTTGTCAAGTCATTCAACATCATTGGAAATGGTCTCATGTACAAGCCAGTCTTCCCAAACAACGAGCGTCCAACCATGTTTGTCTGTGGTGACAGCGATGAAGCCAAGAAAAGCCATTGAACCATTGTTAGTTGCTTTTGGTTCGATTACTTCGACTGCGGTTCAGCTTCACTTGCCGGACACATCGAAGCCCTCTGCCCAATTTGGTGTTCCATTGCCTTCAAATCAGGAAAGTTCAACAATCATGCTTTCAAGATCATCACCAAATAAAAGTCATTAAAAAAACTTTGTAAAATCGATAAAATGCAACGGAATTTCATTTAAAATTAAAATGTGTTTAAAATTTAAATTGGTTTTGAACATGTGATTGTATGTGTGTTATGATCAACTTTTCAATCTAAATAAACTTAAGGTTGCTGTCAAAATACCATATTTATATATATTTATTTACTCATTTAATATCTCAAAGATAATATAATATACTATAATAAAAGTTTACAATGACAAATCCACGTGTTTACTTTGATATTACCATTGGTGGTGAACCAGGTAGGTAGTCTACGTATGCTTATTGTTGTGACGACAGTTTGATTTGCTAATGAGGTGTGTAGCTGGTAGAATCGTGATGGAGTTGTATGCAGACAAGACTCCAAAGACTGCTGAAAAACTTCAGAGCATTATGTACAGGTGAGAAAGGTGTAGGTGCTTCTGGTAAAAAGTTGTGTTATGAGGGTTCAATCTTCCATCGTGTTATTCCCCAATTTATGATTCAAGGTGGTGACTTTACAAACTTTAATGGTACCGGTGGTGAGTCTATCTATGGTGAGAAGTTTGCTGGTATGTATATATATTGCGTAAGCTTGATGATGAAAGTTTTCACTTTATGCTAAACAATCTAATTACTCAGATGAAAACTTTGAGCGTAAGCATACCAAAGCTGGTTTGTTGAGTATGGCCAATGCCGGTCCAGGAACCAATGGTTCACAATTCTTTATTACAACTGTCCCAACTCCACATTTAGATGGGTAAGTTTGATTTTAGTTTTGTAATTGCTCTCCTCCATTAACTAATATTCGAAAAAATCTAGAAAGCACGTTGTATTTGGTAGAGTACTCAAGGGAATGAATGTTGTTAGAAAGATTGAAGCTATTCCAACTACTAGCGATAAGCCAAACGTTGATGTTGTAATTGCCAAGTGTGGTCAGTTGGCTGAAGGTGAAGATGATGGAGTTCCACAAAAGCAATCCGCTGATGGAGATAAATGGGAGGACTACCCACAAGACGACAACATAGAAGGTGGAGATGAAGAGATGTTCAAAGTTGGAGAAACCATTAAGAATATTGGAAATCAATACTTTAAGGAAAATAAGAATCAAGAAGCTGTCGATAAATACGAAAAGGTAAGATCGAAAGAAAGAAGGAGTTTACTCGATCTAATTACTAATGATTGTTATTCAGTCACTGAGATATTTGGATTGTGTTGGAAAGGCAGAGGGATTAAAGCAAACTCAGATTTCATGCTATTTGAATATGGCATTGTGTTTCAACAAGTTGGGCAAATACTCAAAAGCAATCGATGTTTGTAATAAAGCATTGAGTTTGTCACCAAATGATACTAAGGGACTGTTCAGACGTGGCAAAGCTCATCTTTTGGCAAAAGACTACGAAGATGCCATAGAAGACTTCCAAGCTGTTTTGCTCATTGACAAAGACAACGTCGATGCAAAGAATGAATTGGCCAGAGCCAACCAATTATATTCACAAGAAAACAAGAAGAAGGCAAGCGCTTATGCCAAGTTCTTTGCTGGTGAAAACTAGTATAGTGTTCTCAAATAAACAAAAAATAATCTAAACAATAACAATCTATTTCGCAACAATATTGTTTTATTTTAAGGCCTTGGCTATGCAATTAAGCATTTCCAGAACCATATCCTCCTACATACAACTTTGAATTGTCATTTAACTTTGCTTCCTCTTCTTCTAACTCTTCAGCGGCCTCACCAGTAGGCTGACCTTCAGTGTGTTGATTATCAGTCACACTTCCCAGAGCACTGGTTTTCTCTTGTTGAATATCATCTCTCTCAATGAACCTATAGGAAACTCTTTCTGCCAAGAAGAATCTAAACAAAATTCCGGCAAAAAATCCCCCTAACAACGGACCTATCCAATATACATAATGTTGATGCCAAACATGTTTAATTACAGCTGGTCCACTTTTTTAGAATTTACTATGTTAGTACACTTCTAACAATGGATAATAAGGTAATACTTACAATGATCTAGCAGGATTCATCTAGAAATTAGAAATGGATTGTATTAATAATAATAACATTTAACTGTTAATAGAATTCTTTTAAACTTACACTTCCACCTGTAAATGGATTCAATGTAGAAACACCGGCAAATACTGCACAACCAATAGCCCACGGAGCAACTCTTATAATATCAGGATCTCCTTCATTATGGACAGCTGTAGCTAAAACAGTGACACATAAAAAGAATGTACCCATCATTTCTAATAATATTCCATGTCCAACATTTGTTCCAGGAGACAGAGTAGTTGCACCTAACGTTCTTTCATCTAACAAATAAATCATTGAGATACTAATTAGTGAAATTACAGAAAAATTAATTATTTGTAGAAATATTTACATGGGTAGGGTATAGCCCATTTAAGTAAACCAGCTCCTACTATTGCTCCACTCAGTTCGACAAGAATTAAACCAAAAGCATTTAGAACTCCCATACGATATGTAATAATTTGGGCAACACAGACAGCTGGATTTAATGCGCATCCAAAATGAAGTGTGAACCAAATAAGAGCTGCAAGAGAGAAACCTTGTACCAATGATAGGAAGAGTGTTCTTGCTACAACATCCTCCAAATCTCTTTTGGATCCAGTGGTATAATACTAGTTAAAAAAAATATAATATAAGTTTTTGTTGATATTCTAATATTATTTTTAATTAAAAATACAAACTTGTGAAGATACTACAGAACCTCCAACCATAAAAAACAAATAACATTACACCAACAAATTCACCGATTACTTTTCTCATGATCCTTCTGAATTTTGTTGGATTTTCATGTACAATCTCTCTGAAAGGATCATTGGGAGCTTTTGGTGTTCTTAATGGAACTAATTTTATCTTCATTCTTAATTTATTTTCTTTAATTTATTACTATTCTATTAGAGTTTATTTATATAGTTATATGAATTTAATAAATTTGTTTAATCAATCATAAATTTTTAATATTATTGTTTATTTGATAATTTATTATCCTTTTGAAATTCTATTCAATATGAATTCAAATATATGTTACTATTAGTTACTATATGTTTCTATCTATATTTGAAATGAAAAGAGGAAATTGGAAACAGACCCAACTAATTGACTGTCAAAGTTTATTTATAAACTTTTTGTTTTAGTATAGAATTTCCATTTTTAGAATAGTTTTTTTTGGTTCAAGATTCCTAATTTCATTGAATTATAAAAATTATCATATCATATGAAGAAATCTATTTTTATTTCTAAATCTTCAGAATTTTTTTAAACCAAATTCTCTTTGACTCTAACTATAATATTATAAAATGATAAAAGTTCTTAATAATTATATATTAAATTTATAAAGATTATAATAATTAAAGTTGTTAAAATAGAAACAATAAACCATTTCATATAATAATCTTTTGATTACTGTGTGAGTCTCTATTTATATCGATGGAATGAATATAAATATATATTTATCTATATATCCATTTTAACATTATTCCTCTTTTGAAATTAATTATTTGTTGTTGAAAATTATTATTAATTTAATAAAAAAAAAGAACCTAGATATTTTAAAATGAATTGGAAATGAAAAATTTAATTTATAATAAAAACTTTGAATTCAAACCAATCTTACATTCACTTGGGTAGTTGGATTCATTTTTATTATAAAAGATATCTAATTATAATTGGTGGTTGGGTTGTTGGTACATTGTTTACTTTTCAAATGATTGATTGTTTGTTTGTATGATTGATTAGCCCTAACTTGTTATTTTGATTTAAACATTACATTGATAAATATTATTACTATATTTATTATTACTACTACTATTATATTATTATTATTATTGACCTATTGAATATAAATACAATACAATGTCTGCAAACAGGTAGATATAATGTACATATTGTTGACTTATGAAAATAGATTCTAACTTCAAATGAATAGAGCAAATTTAGAACGTATCTTTAAACAATTGGATACAAATGGTGATAATATTCTTGATGTAAATGAGCTATCTATTGCCTTTGGAAAAGCTGGTCAGAAGCCATCACTCTCTGAGATTTATGCTATGATTCAACAAGTTGACTCAACCGGTGTAAGTTAATTAATTTCAATCGTTGACGAACATCTCTCTTATTAAGATCTTTTCTTTTAGAAAGGTACAGTTTCATTTGATGATTTCTGTAAATTAGTCGAAAGAGTACACAGAGGTGAATTGCCATCATCAACAGGCATTGCATCACTCATCAAGGGTGCTTGGAGGACTATATTGTTTCTGTAAATAAACCAGTTGAGAAGAATATCCCAACAAAGGTATCGAAGAAGGGTAAAGGTGAAGCACATGCTGAGGCTCCACAGGGAGAGAAATACAAAATTGGTGGAAAGACAAAGAAAGCAACCTACAACCACTTGCCACAAAAGAAATCTTTAGTTGACCTTCCATAAATCTAAATAGTGTAACTTTAAACAAAGAATTGTAACATGTTCCCAATAAACTCCTATTTATTTAAAATCTTCCGTTTTGGTAGTCATCCATTGCCTGATTTAATTCCTGTCTGGTATTCATTACACTATTTAAAATAAAAGAATTAATATGTTTGTTTTCTTTTGAATTGGATATATGATGATATTTACAAAGGTCCATATTGCTCAATTGGTTCACGAATTGGTCTTGCGCTAACCAACAAAAATCTTGCTCCATTTTCAGAAAATGCCTGCATGGATGTCTCTCCAGCACCTCCATCTAATACACCAAGTTGCGACTGACCGACAACTCTTTGTTGTTCGGTTGGTCCAAATTTAGCAGATCCCTGAAATACATAAACAAATGCTGTATGTCCGACTGGGATTGCTTCGCTGAATGTAGATCCTGCAACCATTTCAACATCAAGGTAAATGGGATCGGTATCAATTCCCGAAACTGGTCCTTTTGCATCCTTGTATTGACCGGCCAATACCTTAACTTTTGTTCCATTTACTTCGGACACAATAGGAATCTTTTCTGGAGAAATGTCCTGATAACGTGGTTCGATCATCTTTAATTTAGCTGGCAAATTTATCCAAAGCTGGAATCCATGCATTAAAACCATTCTCTTGTTTAGGCATCTCTGAGTGAATGATACCACGACCTGCGGTCATCCATTGAATTGATCCAGGAGTTAGCAGACCTTTATTTCCTTTATGGTCTTGGTGCTCCATAGTTCCAGCCAACATATAAGTAACTGTTTCAAATCCCTGCAAAGAATCATTAAATATTAGCTACGATATTATCCTATTAAATCAGTCCTATATTAACAATATAATTACTCTATGTGGATGCGATGGGAAACCCTCAATATAGTCATTAGGATTATCACTCTTAAATTCATCTAGCATTAAAAATGGATCCAATCTATTTCTTTGTCCGATTACTCTTAGTAAGTTGACACCACCTCCATCCATTGTAGGTGTACCACTTGATACATTACTAACTTTACGTATTGTAGTCATCTTTTTATTAATATTAATACTATTAAATTGGTTGTTGTTGTTGTTATTAATGTTATAGTTGTTGTTATTGTAGATGTTACTATCTGTGGTATTATGATATAGTTGATAATAGATATTACTTGTAAAAAGTAGAGAGAATATATAGTATCAAAGTCAAGCCTAATAATTTAAAAAATAAAAGTATACTGTTTGTGTTGTTCATAATTATTAATAATTTCGAGTGTTTGCAATGTTTTGCAAAAAAAAACATAGTTGACATGACATATATATATCTGTTAGAGATTCCAGAATGCCAGAATTTCAGAATGAAAAATATATAATCCGGAATATATTGTTGAAACAACTCAATTTCTACAATTTTAATTTCTCTTCTTGAACTCAAAAACAAAAAACCAAAAACATAATATCTTGCAATCTATTTATAATTAACTAAATATATATATATATATTGAATTCAACATTAAAATTTTAACATTTGTTAACCACTGGTTAAAAAAACAAAATAACATCAATTATTTATTTGCATATAATCAACTTATTTTAGTTAAAGAATTAAATGTTGTTGTTAATATTAAAATAAACTTTTTTATAATATTGAGAGAAGTTTGCAAAAGCACTTTTAAATTATTAATAAGTTTTTTTTTAAAATGATTTTCTTTTAAAATGATTTAATTTTTAAAAAAAGATGAATTGAGCTGAGAATATGAAACCTTTATTTTTATAATGCTCAAAAAGTTTTTTTATTGATTAAATATATTTATATATATATATCTTACAATTTTTTTTTTTTGTATATTTATATAAATAAATATTAACAAATACCACCACACTACCACCTTCACACATACTACTTAATAACACAACTTACTTTTGAATCATTTTAATTATTCATAAATTTAAATTAATCATCATAAAGTAGTTATTTGTGTGATTTGACGTGAAGAAAGACTATTTAATATTACATTAATTAATTAATCAATAAAAGGTATTGTATTTGCTAACTAAATGTTTCTAGATTAGGAGTCGAAATTCAATTATTATTATTATTATTATTATTATAGATTGATAGATAAATAGTTAGATAGTATATTGTTGGGTGATTACTGTAGGAATTAGCTAATTTATTATTCATCAAATCTTATTTAGATTAAAGTGATTTGGGAGAAACAAATATAATTAAAATATTTAGGTAAACTTTGTTAAAGGTGATACATTAAAAGAATTTATATTGTAGGAGAAAGAGGCATGATGTCAGACTCACCAGCTAGATCCTCTTCACCATCAAGTCCAAAGGCAGAGAAGAAAGATATTACAGTGTTTATTGGCAATCTTCCACATGGTCTTGATGGTTATGAAGTTGAGCAACTCTGCACTCCTTATATATCACGTGACTCAATTCATTCTGTTGGTAAACTATCACCCAAATATCATAATACTTTTATACTCACCCAACAGATATCTGACTAATTCAACTAAAAATATCAATATTTTATTTTAGATATTAAGAATGGCTATGCATTTGTGTTTCTTCGTGAAAAAGATGATGCAGAGAAACTCATTGATGGCATGCACAAAACAAACTATCG
Source organism: Heterostelium multicystogenum (assembly GCA_003667245.1). Lineage (NCBI taxonomy): Eukaryota > Evosea > Eumycetozoa > Acytosteliales > Acytosteliaceae > Heterostelium > Heterostelium multicystogenum. The sequence continues at coordinate 78,329 of RCNN01000096.1, read as the reverse complement.
TGGACGTACTTTAACCGTTCAAAGTGCTAGAGGTGAAAAGTATGGTATTAACAATGCTACATCAGCCCTGAATGATAATAATCCTAATCCTGGTCTATTCAAAACTACAGCCGTAAACTAATGAACAGAGAAAGAAAAGCAAAAACCATGTCCCACTATTTTTATTGTACATTATAATGTTGATACGACAACTGAAGACTCCATTTCACGTCTTTGCCAACCATTTGGAGACATTGTTAGAGTGAGTAGAATTCTTAGCATGACCGTGTGACAAATTAAACTGACATTACAATCAAGATTGAAATGAGAAAAACATTTTGTTTTGTTGAGTTTGGTGATGCTGAACAAGCAACTAAAGCACTAGACGCACTTCACAGAAAAGAGGTAATATTTTTATGCTAAGCCTTCATATTATTAGGCGATAGTTTAAACTAATCATTTCTTATAACTATTTAGATTGATGGCTCAAAGTTGGTCGTTGAATTTGTGACAGAGAGAATCTAACCGGTATGTTTATGATTATTTTATTTTGATGACTAATATAACTCTTTATAGTTTGTTTTGATCCATTTGTCGAATCCATCCAATCCAATCCATTCCATCTCATTCCATCTCATTCCATTCCATTCCTATCCATTCATTACCAATAACCATACCAATTGAACGATCCCAAAAATACAAACCATCCATTACCATACTCCATGCATTCCAAATACCATACCAAACAAATTTACCATCCAAACCGACCACACCAATATTTACCCTACTCTTATATTATATACCACAGTTGCATGATTTTGTTTGTAAACTTCTTACTTTTCTTTTATTTTATTTATAAAAGAATAAAATAAAATAAAATAGAATGCACCAAACCAAAATTAAAACTAAAGAATGTACATAATTCAACTGCTGCCCATTATCCATTAAATTGTACAATTTAATTACTATATCTATATATTATTATGCTATTGGATTGAACAACTATAAAATTTTAATATTTAATGCAAATTCCTGACTTATTATTTCTCTTTTCCAATGTTTATTTTTGATACTTTAGTAGTGGTAAATCTGGAAAAGACAAAGACAAAGATAAAAAAGACGACAGAAGTAGAAATGACAGAGGAAGAAATGACAGGCGTGGCAGAGATGATCGCCGTGATAGAGACCGAAGTAATGAAAGAGATGATAGACGAGACAGAGATGACCGACGTGATAGGGACAGAAGAGATGAAAAAGAAAGGACAGAAGGGACGAAAGAGATTCCAGACACAAAGATAGTAGAGGAAGAGATCAAGACAGAAATAGAGACTATGAGAGGGATAGGGACAGGGATAGAGATAGAGATAGAGAAAGAGACAGGGATAGAGATAGGGATAGAGACAGAGATAGAGATAGAGACAGAGACAGAGATAGAGGAGACCGGGACAGAGACAGAGACAGAGACAGAGACAGAGACAGAGACAGAGACAGAGACAGAGACAGAGATAGAGATAGAGATAGAGAAAGGGAACGGGAAAGAGAAAGAGAGAGAGAAAGAGAGAGAGAAAGAGAAAGAGAAAAAGAAAGGGATAATATAAGGATAGACGTGCAGTTAGTGGAGATAGGGAATCTAGAAGAGATGGTGCAAAGAAAGACAGTGATAAAATGGATTTAGAGAAATCCTATGGTGACGATAACAAAAAAGAAAAGAGAAAAGATCGTGACCGCTCATCAAGCTCACGTGAAAGATCTAGTTCTCCCAGAAACAAGAGATCAAGATCTGACTCCCGTGGAAGATCAGAGTCACCAGATACCAAACACCGTGGATCTACTTCGACAACAACAACCTCAAACAGATCTCCAACCAGGAGTTCCTCTCCATCAGATCGCAGCCCACAAAACAGAGATAGAAAGAGACAGAAAGACAATGACTCTCATGGAAATGGCAATGGAAGTGGAAAGAAGAATGAGGATTACAAAAGCAAGAAAGTAACTCCAACCAGAGCCCCTGTTGCAGATGGAGCAAACATTATGGATGAATAATCTAATCGTCTACAACAATCTACAATAACTAACCCATAACATAATAACTAATTGCAAATATTAAATATGTCTATATTATGTCCATCATATGTAAAACTTGAATTATATGGTTGTAAAATAAAACTGACAAAATAAATAACTCTAAAACATATCTACTTATGTCTTCAAAGCGCTTTGTATTTACATAAATAAAGAAGTTTATTGGTTGGCTGAGAATTATTTGTTAAGGAATCAAAACCATTCCATATAGTGGTACACATAATATATTTTTTCTTTGCAGCTGTGACCACCAAAAGAACTCTTGAAACTACCTGATTTAGTGTAAATTTGCACTACATCTACATTAGAACCTTCAACCTTGTTGGCCCATGGTACTTCAACAATGATATCACTAGTTGATGGATCTATAGCAATAGAACATGGAATTCCAGAATTTGAGCCAGTATCTGAGGTATTTCCTATCAATGGGAAGCTATTAATGATTGATCCTGAAGACGAAATCAAGTTCAATAATTAAATCATTTACTGGTGCTGGCACTGCTACTAGAATTGATCCAGTTGGAGTGATTTGAACTCCACTGTATCCCAATTTTGACTTTACAGGATTAATTACATCTACATTATTATTATTTCCGCCACGGAATACAAAGATATTATTGGTGTCGGTGACCCATATATTACCAGAGTTGTCACCAACAACATCCATGGATTATTAAGCAATGGATCTGTTAACAATCCTTGGTATGTTCCAGTCTGTTTTAGAGATGTAAATGAGTTTATGATCTTTACATGATATAAAATATTGAACTTACAATATCATATACATAAACTCCGGAGATGTAAGAGTTATCGCAACCAATGTTGGTACTGATTACATATATTTTTTTTGTTGATTTGGTCTACACTGAATCTTTCCAAATTACATCCAATTATGTTTTTGTTTCCGGTAGTAAGATTCGACCAAATTCCTTTTACATTTCCTTTGTGACTTGAGTAGAAAATACCTTGTTGAGAGTCTAAAATTAATAAAGTAGATGAATCTAAAAATTCAATATCTTTAGCCACACATCTTTTTGTTGGTTCCTTCAATATGATATGGATATTAATATCTATTCCAATAAAATTTATTAATATTACTTACATTTTCTAACCATGTGGAGTAGTTATATACAAGTTTTCCAGTCAAGTCAAACTCTACCAAAGAATTTGGATTAAATCCGTTTGGGTTTGTGAATAGTAGATTTCCTGAAGTAAATGAGTGTTCGAAATTGTCAAGATTCTCCTTTAAAGGTTGTCCAATCCTATCTTTTTTCACAGATGATGCATTTATACATAAAAATAAAGAAAAAATAAAAAATACTATTAACTTATTCATTTGTATAGTATTTATAATAATAATATGTATTTATATATATCGAATTAAATATAATGATGTTTGAGTATGGAGTTGTAAAATATTTATTGAAAAAAAGGGTAGATGAGTTTGTAGTGGTGTGTTACTGAAACTAAATCTGACTTTTGGTGTATACCAATCAAATTATTAGTTTCTACTCAAAAATAAAAAATAAAATAGATATAATGTGTTTTGTATTATTATTATTATTATGTTGTTGTTGTTGTTTAAAAATGATTATGATACCTGAATAATGATAATTTCAATCATATTATGTTATGATTATTTTGATTTAAAATAGATTTTATTGTGGAATCATCATATACAGACAGAATGACATTAAGCTCATTGTCACTCATCACGACCTGGTTGTATAAAAAGCAAACACAACAATGTGCTATCATTATGAATGGAGCACATGGTTTCGAAGCCTTAAATAAATTGCCGATATCATTTTTAGCGAGGTGTCCAAATAATTTGTGACATAAAACATCCAAAAAAAAAAAAAAAAACAAAATGGTATGCACCAAAAGTTTGCATTTTTATTTTTTTCGGTGTTGTTCAGTGCAGATCATTTAGGTATCTCGTTTGGTAAGATTGATTTTTCTTTTACTTGGTGCAAATTTTGGTTTCAGATTTTTTTGGTAGATACAAAACACACGAATGAGAATACTACTCTACCTATACTTTTCCAAAAAATATCTATGATCTTTTTTGCAGTTTGGGGAAAAGCTATTGTCGCTGATGAATGACGATTTGCTTTGCACAATTACCAGGGTAACTTGATTTAATGATTGATATTTTTAAAATTGGATTTTTTTAAATAATTTTATAATTATCTAAAGTGAAATCTGACTGATGTTGCGTTGCTTTATTCTAATAATATTGATTATTGGTGTGTAATTGGTTGCTGAAGGAAAGAGTGATTGTTTTTTTTTATCTACATAAATCATTTTACAAGAGCAGAGTCCAGAAAATCAAATTCTAATGAGCCATTAAAATCTGTTATTTGGTTGACAGACTTTGAACATTATTATTATTAGTTTCGCTTGCTTGTTGCGCAGCCCTGAAAGGCAATTTTAAAGGGATAGTCTTGGTATTCTGTGCTTGGTAAGGATGATGTCTATTGTTTGACAATGGTGATATTTTAGCAGTATTTACCACGTTTGTTGCTACTGTTTGGAGAGTTATTGGCAGCTACAGGTGACTTCGATACCTGATTATTGATTGTCTGATTTTGTGGAGTATTATTGTTCGAAGCTACCATGTTGTTGGTATCATCTTCTGTAAAGTATTCAAATTCTCCTTCGTTATTATTCGTGATAGATTGTATTGGTTGTGGTATCTGTAGTTGCTGTTGTTGATTTTTAATAGAAGTTTGATTGTTTATATTTACATGATTACCCAGTGATCTACCGAATAATCTTAATGCCCTCTTAAGAGCATCAGATACAGCTGCTTTTCTACAATTGCCAAAAAGTATATCGATCTGATCATCCGTCTTCTTTTTTGTCATCACAGAGTATCCTACGTCCTCTCTGAAAGTACCATCTCGTAGAATGATCCTAATATGCGCCCAAAATCCAACTTTGATTGAATCGTCAAAAACCTCCTCCAACTGTTGTTCTGATGCCAATACTTGAAACGACCATCCATCCGAGCCAAATATTTTATTTGCTTCATTTATAACATGATTAGTTTTCACATAGACAAAATCAACTAGAGTGTTTGAAATACAAATTAGTCATCCGCCAGAATTACAGAGTTGCCTCTAGAAGAAAGATGTTAAACAATAGTCTACATACGACCAGCAGAACCAGGTCTTGTCTGTACAACATTAGCAGGTATTTCTTTATTTAAAAGTGTAGTGATCAATGATTTCTCTTGCTCTGTAAAAGGTTTACACCCAAATGGGACTATTCGGGAGGTATTATTGTTGCTGCTAGTATCAACGAGCTGCCCATTATTATCACTATTCGAATCTATAACAGCCAGTTTGTCGATTATTATTATTATTATTACTAGTTATAATATTATTACTATTATTCATTATTGTTGTTGATCTGATGTGATATAATAGTCTGATACATTATCAATTGTAAAGAAATAAAAGAAAATATAACAGTGGTAGTCGGAAGGTAATATAAATTGTTGATACTTGTTTAGTTGAAAAGTTTGCATTCAACCATTTATTAGAAATTCAAACTTAATTGAAACAGAAGTTCGTAAAAAATGATAAATTAATTTTAAATAGGGTGAGATGATTATTCAATCTTCAAGAAAATGAAAGTATAATTTTATATTATTAAATTTGTTTTACACTCGTGACCAAACAACAACATTCTTTGCACTTTACAACAACATTGGTTATTCTCAAATATAGACTTTAGATTTAAAGAAAAATGGGTGTTGTATTCTCCTTTTGTGGTGGAGGCAACAGAAAAGCAAATCAAATCAGTGACAAAGATAAAGCGATTCTTGAACTAAAGATACAACGTGATAAGTTAAAGCAATATAGAGTTAAGGTGAGTTGTGGGCATAGATGTATATGCGTTTGGTTTGACTCGTTTCCAACCACATACTAACATCTATACTTTTATCGATGTTATGTTTGTGTAATGTTGTTATATTAGATAAATCTTGTTATTCAAAGAGAAATAGAGATTGCCAAGGAATGTGCAAAGAATAATAAGAAGCAACAGGCTATACTGGCGTTGAAGAAGAGAAAATATCAGGAAAATCTACTGGAGCAAACAGACCAGAATCTCATGAATATACAGGAGATGGTTTCAACAATAGAGCAGGCTCATATTCAAATAAAGATTGCAGAACAATTGAAGCAAGGAAACAATGCATTGAAAGAACTACAGAAAGAAATGTCACTGGAGGAAATTGAAAATATTATGTCAGATACCCAAGATGCTATCGATTATCAAAATGTACGTAGTCCTGCTTTAAACAATCGTCTTAGAATTACTCTAATACCTTTGAAACGAAATCCTATCAATATCAACAGGAGGTATCTGAAGCACTTAATGGTAAATTCACAGCGGAGGAAGAGGATGAGTTAATGGCTGAGCTTGAAGAGATGGAGAAACAACAATTGAAATCGAAATTCCCAGAAGTACCAAACAACGATTTGAAGATAAATGTAAATTTAGAACATGTTTTACCAAGTAAGTACTGGAATATTGCTATGCAGTTTGGATATGTTAATAAATAACAATAATATTAACTTTCTAGCGAAATTACCATCATCTCCCAAATCTCAACCCATTACTACAGATACTGAACCAAGTGCACAAACAGAAACAGATGCACAAACAGAAGCAGAGTTAGAAGCAGAGTTAGAAGCGCTCGAAGTACCAACCAAAAAGCCAGCCAAAGAAAAGAAAGAGTTCCAGAAATGGCTGTTTAGAAGTATAGGTATAAATTTTTTTTAACAAATCACAAGTGTGAAAGACAGAATGACAATATTGTGGACTTCTATGTACTGAATAAATACAAATGGAGTACGTTGTAAATTGATAAATTAAAAGCTAGATTTACTTTATTGTGATGAAGAAATCATTATTATTCTGTCAAATGTATTGTTTTAGATATACATGTTATTTTCAATTCTGTGAATTTGGTATTCCAATTAATGGGTTATAATATTTTCTGTATTTTGTTTTGGTATGAGATCGATGATAGTGACCTCTGGATCACAGAATAAACGAAGAGGTGGATGTGTTGCAAGACCTCTGTTGATATACAGGTGCATTGGTCTTTCGTGCTTTGGAACTGGTAGTTGAACACCTTTTAGAATATGATGGCCACGACACCATGTCCAATTTTTCACAACCTTACGTGGGTAGCTGATTCCAAGCAACATTGTCTTAGGTAGTTGCAGGAAGAGTTTGTCAAGGATTGGAAGCATTGGTGTACCATTGGGGAAGCAGATTTGCCCACCATGTGTGTGTCCAGACAAGACTAGATCGATTGGATATGGTTCCAAATCGAATGCGCTATCTGGGTTATGCGAGAGTACAACACGGGGTCTACCCTCCTCAGTTAGATCCTCACGGACCATATCAATCTTGAAATTAACACGCTTTCTACCATAGTCGCCTAATCCAACCAACTGTAGCTTACCGGGTTCCTTTCCCATTGGATATGCAGTTTCATTATGCAATATGTTTATACCATTCTTTTTTAATGCTGCTATAATTGTTTCAGGACCATGTGTCGTTTTGTAGTCATGATTACCTAAAATTGAATATACTCCAACTTTTGCCTGTTGTCCAATAATAAAATAAAATTTAGAAGACAAGAATAGCTATTCTTTAAATTGCTTACCTTTAGTTTTGATAAATGCTTCTTTATCAAATTATCAATTGGCTCAGGCTTATATTGTACAAGATCTCCAGTGATTACTATTATATCTGGATTTTGAATATTAACTGCTTCGACTACTTTAGAGAGGAATGCATCATTGATTCTAATTGGTTCATGATCGTAGTGTATATCTGAAATTTGAACTAAACGAAGTGGAGCATCCAAATATGGTATGGATACTTCCAATCTCTCTATCTTAAGTACTTGTGGGAAAAGAAACTGCAATACCCAGGTCAATCTCTGAAAATATATATCGAAATACATCTTTGAATAAATATTTTATTTGATACATTTTTTTTAGGTGAAGTCCACCAAGCAATATGAAATAAGGAGAAATGAATAAGGGGGAGATGAATTTGATATATATGAGAGCAACAACTCCGCGTAATAGGAGTTACAACAACAACAATAAAAACTTCAAGATTATATCTATTATTTAAACATATGATTTAGTACAATATCTTATCATCTTTAGTATTGTTGTAAGAATTGCTTTTACTAATATTATTGGATATGACCAAATTATAATACTAATTAAAAACAATAACAACAAGAACAATAACAATAACAACAATAAAACTATATGGAATAAATAATTCTATAAAGATATAATTTTGTTGTATGTATCTCTATGTATGAATGTAAGTTGATGGTATATTGTTGTTGGGTTTTAATAGTTATTATCTATCTATATCTATCTATAGTATTGTGGCTATCGACTGTTGTTTTGTAGGGTGACTTGTCTTACGTCGTTTTAAGATCTACTTATTAATTAATTTTTAAATTTTATTTTGTTGTTGAATATTAATTAATTTATGACTACTGTGAGTCAGCTAAAATGAGTCACCTATTAATAAATTGAAATTAATATTATTAAAGATAATCGTTTTCTTGTTTTTTTATTGTGTTGTTGTTGTTGTTATTGAATAATGAGAAAAGCTCAACCAGTTGCACTATTAAACTCATAATGAACTAAACTATTATTATTATATTAGTCAGAACATCAATTGACTCATTACTAATCGCGAACTATAGTTCGTAGTGTGAATGTATGTGTTTGTGTGTGGTGATATCATGAGAATAACCAAATATATGCTGTCCATATATAAATATAATCAAAGATAGATTGTTGTTGTTATTTTTAAATTCAAATTTGAATAGCTATTCAGTTTTGATTTTTAACGACTTGATTGCAGAATAATATGGATTTCTTATTATTTTATTGATTAGATTTGATTTGATGTTGGCTAACTGTTAATCGGATTTAAACAAATTCTATTAATAAGATATCATTACATTAGTTATACATACTTGTTAATATTAAATCTATATATCACAGTAATAAAAGAAAGATATGTCAAAGAGATTGGCTTTAGACGATTCAGATGACGACGACGATGGAAAGAAGAAGAAAGATAAAGAGAAGGATCATCAACCACCACCTCTCTATCCACCTTTGAGAGAGCTACCACCTCTCCCTACTATAGACTCGCATTCATATACACTGTTTTCCAAGTTGATTCAATTCAAACAACGTTTTAAATACTCTCCCTATCATTTGAAGTCAAATGAAGTTTCTAAAGGTAACATACCTATACACATACATACATACATATATAATGAATACATATATAATGAATACATATAAATTAGTAATCAAATGAATCTAACACATATCTCATTTAATTCAAACCAATTCAACAAATAACAATATATAGATACGATAGAAAGATACTCGAATAAATATAAAGAAAATCAAAATCAAATCAACAATTTAGATAATGTCATACCTTTACATCTTGGCTATTTCCCCTTGGAGCTGATAAGTAGCAAGAAGCGTACAAAGAAAAAAGTCAAGTCCACTATTATGAAAACACTGGAAGAGATGGAAAAAGAAGAGGGCGAGGGTGAAGACGAAGAAAAGGTACGAAGAGCACTCAACGAAATCAAACAACATTCACTAAACAATCTATCCTACTCTAGAAAAAGGAAGACGGAGAAGAAGATGAAGAAGAGGATGAAGATGAATCAGATATGGAAAATGACGAATACAACCAAGGTGATGAAGTTGATGATGATGACGATATGGAAAGTGACGATGGTGGAGATGAAGATGCAACTATATAATATATAGACAAATAAATCCAATCTCAATAGCAGCAGATCTACAAGAGTGTAAGAAGAAATAGGAATATTGAAAGTGTTTATTTATTTGTAAATGACTCTAATAATTAGATATTAACTTAATAATATATAATATTATTTTGGTGTGTTATGCAGTTGTAGCTACAAGGCATATGGTTATTTGGATTGATTTATATTATATTGAATATGTCAACTTGCTGTTGTTGATAAGTTATTATTGTTGTTGTTGTTGATTGATATGATTGAACATCATTGAGTTGAGAATATTTATACTGTTTTGGTATCTTGATCTTCTTTTCTTGTAGTTGTTTTGGAAACTATTGGAAAAGCTGTGAATTAGTATCAAGGAAATGGATCAAGGAAATGGAACTTGGAAAGCTGGCAGCCATCTTGTTAGTTTTGTTAGATACATACCTCTTTTTTTACAGTTTTGAAAAATGCCAGGTGCTGTTGAATAAGATTGTCTGGTGATATCGGTTGTTGTTCTCTTATCATAGACTATTTGGAATCGATCGATGTATCACTATCGGTTAGTTACATAGTTTTAAAATTATGTTGGTTGTTTGGACTTACGTCAAAAGCAGAGCCACTTGATATCTCCCTTTGGATTGGCTGGAATTTTGTGTCATCTTCCTCAGATTCCAGAGGTGGTGGTAGTGTAATCATCGAGTTTTCCTCTTGCATCTAGATGGAAATTGAGTGGATGTTAGTAGGGAGGCAGGCTAGTGGGATTCAATTTGGTATGTTTACATTTAAAAGTAATGTTTCGGGCGAAGGTGTAGCATTGTTGTTGATCCACATCCTAGTTAGCTGGTAGATCGATGTTTGTTGTGCTTTCTTGTTGATTTGGTCGTCGGTTTGCTCGTGGGAGCTGCTGGAGGATCGTCTTGGAGTGGATATTCCGCTGGAGAAGAGGTGGTTTATATCGACTGGAATATCGAGTATATTGATAATATACGGACTATCAATTGAAATGGAGTCTGAGATTGTCAGACTGTGACTATTGTTACTGATGTTGCCGAAGTAGCCACAGAGTTAACGAGGCCTGCTTCACTAAAACTGTCCCTGTTCACTTCGTTGTAGGCGGGCTGGTGTCGGAGGTTGAGGTTGGACGATGAAGCGGAAGAGGAGACGGAAGAGGAGTGTGATGCCGATGATGGGCTGGTAATGAGGTTGGAGGTGGATGTTACTACTAATTGATCATAATTTAAATGACTATGTAATTGATGGTGATTGTTGCTATTGTATAAAGGTGGAGTTGAGCTTGTGATGGCTGGCGATGTTGGTTGTCCCATGTTGATACTATTTATTTTCTGGCCGAGTGGACTGCTGTTTGTTGATGATTTATTGCTATTGTTATTTACATTGTTGTTGTTATTGATAATATTACTGTTGATGTTGATGTTGTGGCTGTTTGAGTTTGGACTCATGAATCCGATGTTATTGAAGTCCAGGGGTGATGGTGTCCATTGATGATGTGATTGGAAATCTCAGTCTGTTTGGGCATTGGTGAAACAATATTGTTGAAGGGAGATGGAAATCCAAATTCATCGCTCAGCGAATAATGAATAGTATGGCCATTACTTGGGGGTGGCGTGCTTATATTTGTAATAAATGGATTATTTTCAAATTCTATTGATTGTCACGACTGGTGTTAGTAGGGAATATAGATATATGTATATATGTATTTCCATCTCGAGATTTTTAGGTTACCTTTACTGGTGTGCCTTCTTTTTGAAAGTGGCGAATCGATTGGAAATCCATGGAATTCTTAAGAAGTTATTTATAAGTTAGTATTGCTTCATGGTACTACTATGGCTAGGGGGATGATTGAATATCGACTTACTTAATGATCGGGCTGGACTTGCCTCTAATATCAGAAATGAATCTGATATAGATTCTGAAAATGGTGGAGTATCCAGTTTTTGAATTTACAATAAATATTGATAGTAGATGTGAATAGAGGTTTCGTTTCCTTTTTTTTTGGTTTGAAGGTCGATGGTTTTGTGAATAAATAATTATATAGAATCAATCAAATTAATGATGAAACTACTTGGCTAACAACTGAATAACTTCTAAGCTGAAATGACCGACCAACTGACTGACTGACTGACTAACAAGTTTACAAATGATGACTAATTTGATGACTCTAGCTGCAAAACATAACTGTTGAGATGTATGTAAAGTCCGCTTCCTATTGGTCAATATTCAATTCAACTGGCGCTACAACAAAGACTAACAGGAAACACCTTCCTTTCACTGGTCGAATAATAATTATTGGTTGTAAAGCAGCAGCTTCAATACTTGTTTCTAAAAATGCTAATGAAATGATTATTGATTATTGTTGATTGTTATTATTGAATCAAAAATAAACAATCAAAACAATCAAACATACATTATCAAAAAAAATTAGTGATTTCAGAAGCAGGCGCGCTTAAATTGTAAATTTTTCCCGGTTTCTTTTCATAAATTTGTGAGTTGTTTTTAATTTGAAATTTAAATATTGACTTGTTGACAGTTGGATTATCAACAAGATTCGACGATTCGATGAAACTCTAAAACAATGGTTACACTTCTGCATGAATTCAAAGATATAAACAACAACAACAACAACAACATCGACAACACTTCACAACAATTGTTGGCTCTTTTATCAAGTTAAACTATAGTATTTTGGTGTAGAACTCAAACTTAAATACCGCCATTTATAAATGGAACTCTAAGATATCTATTTATTTTTTTGATTATTAGATACTTTAAATTCTATTATCTAATTCCTTTGGAAGGAACATCAAAAAACAAAAAAACAAACAACACTTTAAATACCGCCATTTTTAAGTCTTTTGGTTTGTTTTGCAAATCCACTTCACTTTTATTTTTATTTTCATCATATGGTGACAACAAAAAGAAGTATGTAAATTTTTGATCTGTTTCATATGGATAGTACAATTATCGAATAGTTCCATTGGCCAATTAATCATGAGGTCAACTAAAGTTGTAGTTATTATACCATACAACAACTAAAGAAAAGACAGAATTAGCTAATTCTGAGGCCGAAGTAGTACTGTTACCCATTAATCTTGGTGATTCCTTTGTACCATAAGATCTAACACTATCAAAAGACACTGATAATAACCACCAACATATTTATATTGTAATAGTAGTTGGAAATCGTACTTATTTCACCAGAATGTTTTATTTTTAATTTTTTCAAAACACAAAATGTCTCGTGTGGTTGGTTCTGTGGGTGAAAATCATACAATTTCTTGTTTATTGATTTTCGTTATTACGTTTACAACTAATTACTTACTTTCAAGATTGACAGATTTGAGGCATAATCTACCTCCAACCTACCTATCTATCGTCATACCTATTATAAATAGACACCATTGTATATTGTACAACATTCCTCTATTTAAACTACTACTGTTGGTTTTTCATTTACACATTTATTGAAGCAGAGTCAGAAGCAGAAGCAGATTCAGAATCAAGAAACAAAGAAACAAGAAAGAAAGAACAGAAGCAGAAAATGACAGATTCACCAAGAATTCTTACTATTAGAGTAGTCAAATCATTGGAATATAGAAATATCAAGAATCTCCTCCTGCATGGGTGCGATTTGAATATGAAGGTTTCTGATTTCAAAACTTATGTAATAGAGAGTATGTCATGTCAATGCAAATTGTGATTTGATTCCTTTGATTTGAGATTGGTTCACTTACATCAACACCAACATCTACTTCTATTGCAATCTAAAGAAATTCAAACAACAGGTGGCTTTTTACCATACAGAAACATAGATTTAAATACAATGAAAATATTTTTTATTCCCCATAAGCAAAAGGTATGTATTGTTACCGTCATTGAGCAACTGATCAGTACCACCACTAACTAATGATCGATCATTGATGATTGACACTCTCCTCTACTATTAGCCAAATAATTTAACTATAAATTTGGAGAATGATGAAAATTATATATTAAAAGACGAACTTACTTTAGCAGAGCAGGGTGTTGGTATGTATTCTTAAATTGATTGATTGATTGATTGATTGATTAGATCATCATACTAACAAGAGACATCTTGTAATTGTATTAAAGTATACGAAACAGAGATATCATTTTTCAATTTAGCTGATTATCAAAAATATAAAGCAAACCCAACTGACAAATGGTAGTGATCACTTTTGATCAGAATCCAACTTTATTAATATAACACTAGCCAGCTGGCTTTATTTTAAATTAAAATCTAAATCCAAGCTCTAAATCTATCTTTACATAAATGATGTTTCCAATTTATTTGAACAACAAAAGAAAACAGCAATACAATTTTGATATCAACTACTTAAGCCAAATGAAATCAAATACAAATATTCAGTTTATGGATTTCCTTCGATTTTCAGCTTCCACTTGTTTAAAATTACACTTAATCCCGAAGAATAGATGAGTTTGGTCAAAAACACTTATCATAATAAAAACAACAACAACAATAATAATAAAAAAAAGAGAGTAAATTTGATGATTTATTAACGAATCAAATTTCATTGAAAGAATGTTTTTTGTTCTTTTGATTGAATGGTTTTTGAAAAAAAAGCTCCACATTATAAAAATACTTTCTATGCTTCTAGTGTTATAACCTGGGTGGTAGTAACCAATTCAAATTATAATTATATGTTTCTAAAGATATCTATTGTTGTCTATCTATAAATAAACTCATCATTGTAATACATTCTAGATACTCAATTCTTTTCACATAATTAATTAAACATTATTTATTCTATATCATAGAATAAAATAGAATAGAATAGATTAGATTAGATAAGAACTATGTATGTAAGTATGCATGCATTGATGTGTGAATTCAAAAAATGAAAATAATAATAAAGTAATCAACATATTACGTGCCATTATCTTTATTGGTAGTTGTGTTGAAATTAACCACATATTATCATCATCAATATCATATGATTAGTATACTAATTTGTGATTTCATTAAGTAAAGATAAGATAGGAAGAAAAGCATAGATTTCAATAGTAAAGTGTAATATTAAGAAAAGTAGTAGCAATTGTAGTTGTAATATACATAATAGTAGTATAGCTATAGTTGTTTGTTATCTTTAACATCAACGACTAGTCAATCAAACAATCAATCTAAAACAACAACAACAACAATCATAGCAATAGTTATATTTATATTTAGACAAGGTCCTAAGAGATCATCATCATCATCCATCAGAACATCAGAACAATGTCATCGTCTTCATCATTCTCCAGAAAACAATTGTTTGATCAGTTCTTGTTGGTAACTCTAAAAGAAGGTAATATACTACTCTCTGATGAAGGTGTAATAATAGAGATAAAATGGAATCTAATGATAATCTATAGATCAAAATGGAGCAGGAGGCATTATACCATTTGTAAAGGATGTATACCCGCCAGACACTGTGGATCCGAATGTTCCACTGTTCTGCTTCCCAGAGGAAATAGACAAGACTTTGAACACATACCAGCCGAATAGCAACACAAAACAGCAGAACCAAGCAGCAGAGTCATTTTCATTTGTTCTGACCGATAGAGAAGGCAATCAGCAATTTGGATTCACAAGACGTATCCTCACAAAGTCGGTAATCAACAATCGCCAGCTGTTGGTGCCAGAGTCATTGTGTATCATTAGCAGATACGCATGGTTTTCGACATTTACGAAGATGCTTGAAATACTCGAGAATCGCTATCACGTATCAGTCGACGAGATTCACACCTTCTTGGCAGCGGCACTGCTGTCTGTCATCCCTGCGCCAGGAGACAACTTCACCGTACACATTTACAACAACCCATTTCTCTCACAACCTCAAAAGACAGTGGAGCTGCCCACTTCATATGTATTAACGAGACCACTTGACATTGGAAAATCCTCCCTACACGATGTAAGTGCCAACTATCGCGAACAGAGTTGACTTCACTTCTAACATGTCCACGCTTTACCATTTAGGGTACACTGTTTCCACTGATAGAGTCACTTTCATCACAAAAGATATTGAGTTTATTTATATCACTACTGTTTGAGCGTAGAATCATTATTTATTCCGAGAATATATGTAAGGTTAGCAAGTTTGTGAATGCAGCTGTAGCTCTGCTGGACCCATTCGTTTGGCAACACATCTTCATTCCTGTGCTGCCTCGATCACTTCTCGACTACTGCACAGCACCTATGCCCTTCATTATCGGAGTACATTCATCACTGTTCCCACTGATAAGAAAGAAACCATTGAATGAAATTATATTTGTAGACTTGGACAAAGATCAAGTATTGCCTTTGCCAGAGGACATTGCATTATTTCCAACACAACTCAACCAACTTCTAAAGCAATGCTTAGATACTCAAAATATTAGAATGGAAAAGTAAGTAGCTGGCATCGATGCATCAATATAAATAGAATGAATTGGATACTAATGTTGCTACTCTTCACAACAGAGAACAAGAACTATAATAACAAAATAATAGTAGATACATTTAGAAAGTTTTTTGTTCAGATTTTAGGTACATACAGACGGTTCTTCTTAAAGGACATGGACAGAAAGAAGATGATTTTTCGATAAGGTATCATTTATAGATTCACAGTTGATTACCCCAACAAAGGTATTGTACTACTATCATCATCATCGAGCTAGCTGATTATCTTTATTTCTTTGCTAACTAACATCACCCGTTCAACAGTTTTTTAATACATTTTGCTCATCTCAAATGTTTGAAAGATTCATTGCTGAGCGCGAGGAATATTATTTTAAGAATTTGACACCACCTGGAATATTTGAGAAGGAGGTGGTGCTGTTTGATCTTAGAAACCCAGTCACTCAGTCCATAAACAACACTCTAAAGTCGAAGGAGAAGGAAAAGAGAAAGAACGAGAACGTGAGAGAATCGAAAAAGAAAAGGCCATTGCCAAGGCCCATGCATATAGACAGGTATTGGAGGTCAAAAAGCCTGCACTCAATCCTAAATTGCAATCTAATGGTAGTGTCGATCGATCGTTGCTATCCTCTATTAAAAGTGGTATTAGTGGCAACAACAATAGCAACTCAGTTATGAACACAAATTCAAACAGCAACAACAATGATATTAAATCACACACCGTTACTGTTGCCAGTCTATCTGCAAATAACATTGCCAACACAACCAACAACAATGCTAGTGCCAACAATAATCAGGCGGCTGATTTGCCAAAACCAAAATCATCTGTAAATTTATCATCTCTAGCTTCAGGATTCAAAATTGGCGGAGCTTCGAATAACAACCCTGCATCGATTGGAAGAAGTACATCCACTTCCTTTACTATGGGATCAACGAGTGGTAGCACTTTGTCGCCACATTCCAATACACCATCATTGAATATACACTCAGTGTCACAACCAACTCTCACTGTCCCAACAGCACCCCAATCATCGCTATCCGTTACAAACACAAGCAGTACTGGATCAAGTGGCCACTCGAGATCGATCTCAGTGTCAGACGTAGGTCACATGTTGATCACGCAAGTCGCTAAAACAGTTACTGCCACCACATCTACTGTCTCCAGTATCTCAAATACCATCACACATACAACACATCAGAAACTCTCAACAACACCGACCTCTACTGCTGCCAACTCACCTGCGACCTCCTCTGCCTCGATTCCTGTTGAATCTGTAGAGTTCCATAATCATCCAAACAGTGGACATCGTAAGAACATCAAATTTTCATCTATTCCCTTTATGTTAATACACCAAAAGTTTTCGCCCGAAGACATCACTCATCTCTCGATCGAAGACATCAACAATTTCCTGTTCCCTCAACATCAGAAACCAATGATTGTAGAAACACCATCATCACCTCCACCCGAACCAAGCAGCGATACAAGCGCAACAAATGGTGCACAAATCAAGAGAACAAACTCCATCGACAGAAATCTATTTAAAATTCCAGAGCTACCCGAGCATTTTGCAATCCCTCTTACCATTAGGCGACCAAGAACGGCATCTACCAATGTGGCATCTCCTAATACTGTAGTTTCAACACCAATTTCTTCAGGTGGTAACAACCACAATGTCGTACAAGTACCACCAATGATCAATCCCAACTTTAGTGTCTCACAAAAGCTTTCATTACCCCCACCACCATCGTCGCCACACACCTTGGTGCGAAAGTCGCATCATCGTTCCAGCTCAGTATCATCGTCAACTCCTAGTACATCTCTGCTCAAAACATCGATCCCAACACGCCTAACAACTTCTCAGCAACATCAAGCTAACAATGTTACACTTACTCCACCTTTCTACATCCCACCCCCACCAGTTCCATCTTCGTCTTTGCTTAAGCTCCAAACCATAAGCAGTCAGTCACCACCTTCAAGTAAAGATAATAGTCCTGAAATTAACAGTGATCTCACCAATAATTCATTGAAGATGAGTGCATCTGTTCCAAAGTCATCATTGACCTTTGATTCTGATCAGGCACCATCTACAACTCAAGATTCTTTCTCAACCACCAATGACCAACCACAAAATCAAAGTAATAGTCAAAGCCAAAATCCATTGGCGTCAGCAACTTCTTTTGACAATCCTTTGCCACCACTTTCGAATAGCTCGGTGCCATCGTCTTCTAACTTTTTCGATACCAACCCATTGTCCACTCCAATCGAGACATCAATACCAATTTCGGCATCTACAAACAATTTCTTCTCAGAGTGTTCACCACTTGGCGTTCCTTCATCTACTCCTGTTGTTGGTGGAGCCATGCAACCACCTAGCGCACTCAACATCAATCCGATTGCACAGTCTACAGATGCATTTTCACAATTTGTCTCTCCTGCCGCAGGAGCTCAACAAAGCTGTCCCTTTGGAAGTGTCAGCAACAGCAGTAGTATTAGCTCAACGAGCTCATCGATTTTGCCACCACTACTCAACAGCTCCGGTATGATACCGCCACCATCTACTTCATCGTTCTGTACAAATTTCTTTGATCAATCACCACTCTCACACGCAAATAATTTCAATGACTTCGGACCACCCGCATCCTCATTTGGATCATATAATCACAGCAATACAAATACACCTCCAACCATTACCGGCATGAATAATCCACTACCACCATTGATTCAACCAACAGTAAACGCCAAACAACAATCCAATTGCAGCAAGTGGAAGTTTACCCAAACCAATTTCATCAAATGACGGAATGGATGAATTTGATCTATTTCTCTCAATGAGAAATAAGAATATAAAATAAAAATAAAACATCGATCTAACTGTTTAATATTTATTTAACATATAGGAATCTTTATTATTCAAGAAGTTAATTGTTGTTTTTGTTGTTTTTTTTTAGTTTTGTTCTCATGGCATATGCTTATTGTTCATGAAATTTCTGTGCCCATACTATTTGCTCAAGAATATCCAAGAGGGAAATGACACCTTTAAGCTTATTTTCCTCATTGACTATGAATATTCTGTGAATTTTGTTTTCTGCAATCTTTTGAGTAACATCTTTAAAAGTATCGTTGTAGGAACAGGTAATTACATGTTTGGGTGAATTGGTAAGCTTTTTCATTGCATCCAAATACTCTGAAATTGGTAGGTATAGGAGACTGAGATATTGGCAGTGTGATTTGATCAAATTAAGATCGTGATCACTGATAACACCACAAAGATGACCACCATTATCCATTACACCAATACCACTTATTCCAAGCTCGGCAATAGTTTTGAAGGCATCTAGTGCCCTCTTCTCACAACTAATGGTAATGACTTCATTTTTGCCAAGATTTAATTCACTTAAAGTTTTTGCACCAACTTTTTGTCAACTGGTTATCAATACCAAATAATTGTGATGCACATTCAATGATACGAGACTATTGGGAGTTGTATATTAGAAAGATGGAATATTGATTGTATCTAATCTTGAAGTTTTATACTTACAAGTGAAATGACATTGCATAATTCACCTCTTGAGTCAAGAACAGCAACTCTATGTATTTTATTCTTTGACATTAATCTTGCAACCTCATCCAATCTTTTCTCTGCATTGACAATGATGAATGGTTCTCTTTTGGAGATATTGGCAATATCACCAACTTTTTGTTTACAAAATAGATTCTTGTCATTCAACATTGTCAAAACAGTCGAGATGTCTCCTTTGGGCAGACTTTCTCTTTCCACAATATCCAAGATTTCATAGATGATATCTATCATGCTAAAGAACGATACATATCTCTTTTCCTTTTCATCGTAGACAGGAGCAGCTAAAATGTTATTATCAATCAAACACCTAATTCAAAGGTTAATAACTATCTTAAAATATGGTTATATAAGGTATGAAATCTGGACAATGAATATTACTTTAAATCCTTTCTCAATTGGATCATCTTTCTTAACAAAGATAATTCTAGAAAGATCATTTGGAAAGACTGGCGATGATGCCTTAAGGGTTTCTAATAATTCCATGCTCTTTTTTAAATTAAATTAAAATTGATATGTGATATATACAATTGATATAATAGTTATTATTATTATTATTATTATATTTTAATGAAATAAAATTAAGATTATTCTATTATTATACAATATCTAACTCAACCATAATAATATTAACAACAGAATTAATGCACTAGGGGAATTGGATTGTTTTAAAACAATTTTATTATTATTATTATATTATCAGGAAACTAATTGAGGTTCCAAACCAAACCAATAGGTAACTGTCTAAATTAATCTATTATCCCAAGTCTTCACCAACTTCAGTGGAGGACTCATTAATTAATAAATTTGTTTAAGCAATTCTCCATATTTGGTACTTTTAGATATTTGGAGCAATAAAAATTTAACATTCATTGTGTTAAAAAATCATTGATTTTAAGTGGACTTCACCACATATTATCTACTAACTATTTATTCGTTTGATAATAAATGGGTAATTGTTAATAATTGAATTAAAATTAAAAACATTCTAAAGCTTTCGGGTGAACTTCATTATCCATATTTTGATTCCTAAAATATCTATTCCATAATAAATAACCTTTCTCAAAAACTTATCAAATAGTTTGTTATTCTCAATTTCTGAATGCATTCATCTTTGCGAAGCGCTACAGGCAAATTAATCTGCAAAATAGATTGTAAAAAAATTAAACATTTTGTTTTAAAAAAGATCATCGCAACTTTAAGATTTGAATTTGAACATAAAAATTTGAAGGTAACTAAACAACAAACATCAACCATTACAAATAAATATTATTGTAACTGCTACTACTCTTTTAATACACTAGCTAGCGAGGTAGGTGACCAACAAACAAATAACTGTATAATAGAAGTTGTTGATATTTATAGCTTATAAGTACTTCTTCTGTTGATAAATCTTATTTCTTTTATTCGCGCAATTATCCATTTGGACAACACACACATAACTCATAGGTACGCCATGTTTGTTGTTTTTGTTGTTGTTGTTGTTTCATACCACACTCACACCAACAAACACCCCACACAACGACTGCTCTGACACCAAACTTTGTATTGTATTTCTTTGTATTTTTATGAAATGGGTTTCGACTTGCATAGTCATGATTCTCATTCTATATTCTCTTTTTCTTCTCAACAACAACAAACAACATATGTCCTATTATAATCGTTGTTCTCGAATTTAATCTAAATTTTAAAAATATTATATACACCTATATTAAACAACATCAACTGTTTGTATTTTTAAAAACAATAACAAAGAGCAAATTGTAAGTGTATATGTTTAGATGTTATAATTATTTATTATATTCAAAAATAACATCAAGTACAACAACTTGTTTTGTAATCATTAATGACAAAGGCAGGCATCGCAGTATAATGTAGTACTGCAAATATAGTGAACAGACCTAAATACAATATAAATATCATTTATTGCATGTAATAACAAGTTGTTCATATAATATATATTATGGTGTATTTGGAAGTGGTATACTTGTTGTAGACCGTTACTCCTCATGTACTTATATGTTAAGGAAGTGTTTATAGAGATAAACACAAACCAACAACAACATCACAACACAAACTTATCCTGGTGTACAATTTACAAATTTACATGAATCAATTTTTTATTTATTTTTATATCAAACAAATTTATTTCTTTTATTTTTCTTATCTTATTAATTTTTTAATCAATATAATATAAGCATAATAATCTCCATTACTAATTTACAATTCTATTTATAGTTATAGAAAAACCAATATTTAACATAAAATCAATCAATTGGAAAAGATATAGATTACAATCATGAATATTAGTATGTCCTTACAAAGTTAACATCGACGATTCGTTTATTAATTTTCAAATTTAGGAACTAGAAAATCCAATCATAGAGCTGTCAATATAGTTAGGACAGATAATGAAGAGACCAACCGTGAATTAGAATATTTCATTCCCCTCTTGAAGGAGAAGAAGACACTCATTAGAACTAGTGCAATTCACAATTTGATTAATATTTGCATTTATCAAAATAGAAGAGAAGAAGTCCACGAATGGTAAGTTGTTCAACATATTATCGAAAGGTATAAACACCGTGTTTGTTAATATTATATTCTCCAGCGATATAGACCTAGCTGATGCTCTATGTAGTATCATCACAGCTGGTAAACATGAGCAATCTGAAGTACTCTCCGCAATTCATGCACTTGAGCTTGTTTCTATCATGGACGGTTTAAACAGATTCGAAATTTTCAAGAGTATCAAGGGTGCTCTTTCACCTTTGGTCAGCGAGGGTGAAGACCATATCAACCCGGCTATCATCGCAGGCGCTTTGGAGGCCATCTCTGTGTCTTGTTTTATTAATTGTTCACTCTCTGATTCCTATGACAACACCATTGAAATGTTTAAAGAAATCATTTTGACCGAGAAGAACAAACCAATTTTAAATAGTGCTCTCGCTGGTTGGCTTTTGATGATGACCCGTTTAGACAAATCAAAGATTAACAAACACTTAGAGTAAGCAGAGTGGGACCGTAATTCAAATTTACACTTTTATTAATTGGATTGATTATAGTTTATTGAATAGAATTACAGAGCTCTCTGAATCATCTTTTAATGACCTTAGAATTACATCTGCCGTTGCCATTGCTTTTCTAGTTAGTGAAATGGATCCTAGCTCCTATGAGGAGGATGAAGGTGAAGAAGAAGATTTAGAAGCCGATGAGTACGAATATGATGAAGATGAAGACTATGACTACTCACAGAAGAACAGAAATGGACATAAGGCCAAAGCTCAAGAAGAAGCTGGAAGCAACGATGAGGACGACCAAGATGAATACGACGACGAAGAGGAGGAAGACTATGAATCTGAAGAAATCAACAATGAAATTGTAAACTTAGTAGAAAATCTTATTATCGACGTAAACAGTATGAAGGGTAAGAAGAAGGTACAATCAAAGTCACTTTTAAGAACAATCGTGAAGACACTCAAGGATGGTGTTACTCCAACCGAGTTCCTCAAGGTCGATGGTCAATATTTCTACTTCCAAGGATGGCGTAAATACATTCAACTCCACGAAATGAAGAGAATCCTAAAGAGCGGTGCCTCCATCCAATGGGGATACAACAAGGACTTGCGTGATCTCTTTGGTATTGAATTTAGATCTACTGCTGAAAACAGAATTTTCATGCAAGAATTCTTTTCTCATGACGGTAGCAGATCAAAACAACGTACTCAAAATCTGAATAGAGATCGTATAGCTTCCAACAATGTATATTCTTATCACCATGATGATCAATAAATAAAACTATTAATAATTAAAATAATAATCAATATTTACTCTTCTGCAACATTTCCAAGAGTCCTATAAACTCCCCCCTTTTAATTAACCTTTGGGCAAAACACAAACTCAAGAAATCCCTAATAAATGATGAAGTGTTTCTTAATTTAGACAAAATTGTCGATCAAAGAAATAAGATTCTTTTTAAAATAATATTGATGACACAAAAATCCCAAAGATACCGATGATATGCTGATGTTAGTAAGGTGAGAAGAAAAGTAAGAATTTCAATTTCTAATGACAGTTAGACAACTTTTGATCAGATGATGAGGTTTTACTCTTTGTCGCTCCAAAAAAACAACAAAAACAAACCAATAAATTGATTACCAAAGTGAATATTGTGTAGAGTTATATTCACTTAGCCACTATTCCTTATGGGGGACCACGAAAAGATATGACTTTAAAATAAATCCTATGAAATGAAACATTTGCAGATCTCTTAAATTATCAGAGAAGGAGGTAAAGTTACTAAAGAGAAGAGTGTTTTTTTTTTTTGTTGGCACTCTGCAAATTTTTGTGAAAACTTTCTCATTTTTTTTTACCCTTATGACCATATTGCGCTGCATCTACAAATAAAAAAACGAATATTGATTTTTAAATAGATGCTTCCCAACAAGCCACATTGGTACATCATACACGTTTCAGATGAAACCTCAATCTCTTAACAAAACAGTTAGTTTGGGCTCTGGGTTACGCTGAAAAAGTTCTATCAAACAGACAACCTAGACACACACAGCCATCTATATTAGATCTTTGCGGTGGTGTTGTTTGTGTTGTTATTAATAAACCGAGTAGTGAAAAGTAGTGCACCGGTGGTGTCGAGAATATTTGGCAGTTCCTCATGCTCAGACTACTGATAAAATACAGTATATATATGAGGTTAACTCGGAATACTTATTTAAAACAAAAAAAAAAAAAACAATAAAATAATAATAGTAGTAGTAATTTACAACTCACTACAAGATTTAAATCATATTTTATTATATCTTATTTATGATAACATCATACATAGTACTTACAATGAGATAGATACACATACAAACTCATTATTAATAACAAAATTATAAATCTGTTAATATTTATTATATTTTACAAACGATCAATCAAACGATCAATCAACAACAATAGAAGTAGAAGAAAACAATAATAGTAATATTTAATAACTTTCGTATGTATTTCGATATCTATCTCGATAAATAGATAGATAAATATAATAATTGTAATAGAGGAACGTATGTATATATATATTTAAATAAACAATGAAGTAATCAACAAGATATTGATATTCTTATATTCTGATATTCCAATCTTTATTATAATAATAACAATCAAAACTTTATTATCTATTT
This sequence comes from Heterostelium multicystogenum, assembly GCA_003667245.1. Classification (NCBI taxonomy): domain Eukaryota; phylum Evosea; class Eumycetozoa; order Acytosteliales; family Acytosteliaceae; genus Heterostelium; species Heterostelium multicystogenum. The sequence continues at coordinate 53,225 of RCNN01000096.1, read as the reverse complement.
ATGAATACATTATTTACTTGTTTATTACCACTACCAGGTGGGGGATTATTTTCAGAATTATGTGGACATTATGTGGATATTCTCTGTTTTTCTTGATTTTAATCCACAAGTGTCCCGTTTTGTGTGTGTGAGTGTTTGATAGTGTTGCTACGATCAATTTGATTATTGTATTTGCTTAGATCTTATTGAATCCATAATTATATTAAAATAATATCACATCGCATGATAAATACACTCTGCTCATTGTATAGCTAATCATTTATTAATCAAATCATTATATAGTTTTGTCAAAACTACAATCACTACTACTTCTTATTATAATTAGTTTATTATATCTACCTTTATAAAGTTGATATCATTATCTATCAATTCTTCTATCCAACTAGCCAGCCAATCAATCCAATATAATTAATCATCAATTCAATCAATCATCATTATATAAATGAATCAATCATCCTGTTTAATGTTATTTGTATTAGTGTAATATAAGTGCAGTTATAAGAAGAAAGCGATAATAATACAAACCAAGAATAGAGCAAGTTAGTAGTCTCGGAAAAGAAAGAAAAGAAAATGTTAATTATTGATGTTGTTTGATTATATGTATAATATATGCTATGTGATGTGATGATATGAGGACATACATACCACGCTCCACCATATTTTTGGCTTCCATATGAAATGAATGGTTGAGCCATTATAATGAGATAAGGCCCATTGACACTCTGAGGTCACAGAGAACTCATCTATCTAACAAGCTTTATCAATAGTAGATTAGTTTGTTTTATCTATTTCACTCGGAATTTTATATTTCATTGATTGTTGTTGTTGACATTTCTGACAAGTGTCATGTCATTGCCTCTTTTAGACACTAATCTTGAATATTATTATAATAATAATAATTATAATTATTTTTACGAATACTTTAACAGTGAACTAACTCCTTTCTTATCTTTTACCCACCCCACAACCACAACAATATGCTCCAATTTGATTTGTCCTATTGCCAACAACAATAACAATAATATTTAATATCTCTACTTGCTCACCAATCAATATGCTGTAGATTGCATCAATAACAATTGCAATACCCACATCCAATAACTAAACTACTACAGCTACCAGCAATAACACAACATAATAATAATAACAACAACAATCAAATATTTATTAAACATATATATTCATATTTATTTATACAATTTACAAATTTAGATCGCATCAGATTAGATTACAAGATTTATCGATTACAATAATAATAATAATATAGTAATAGTAATAATAATTAAAATAGAAACAACCAAACAACACAATGTATAGCTTCTGGAAAAGATAAAGGCTCCCCTGGTATGTATGAATAAACTCATCTTATAGTTGTATACCTCAGTATATAATCAAAAACTATAGTTGATTACTTGCTTTGTCGTATGCAATTGGTCTCCAACAACAACAACAACAAACTATGTTTAGTTCATTATCAAATCTTATATTTGAAGCTATATGACGACCGGCCGATTTTACTAACACAAAGGTTGTTGACGATATTGAATTGCAGAATGAGATCAGACAAAGACCACTGAGGTAAAAGCCTCCCATGCCTTCTTGAAGGCAACGACAACTTCGATGGTCCCACCCAATGAATTGGTCGTCGATATCAATAAGCTGCAGAATCAAGAGCGAGTGCTCAACGAACAGCAGTTGACTCAACAACAGTTGCTACAGCAGCAACTGATAATGCAGCAACAGCAAATCCAGCAGCTACAACAACAGATGCTGCAACAGAATCCTTCACTGGAATTCGATCAACCAGTGCCTGTCTCAGTGTCTGCTTCACAGTATATGGACACCAATAATAATTACGCTATAAATGCATCAACAACTTCATTCATTCCCTCGATTTTAAAGCAGTCAGTATCTGAGATGCCGCGACTCCAGCAATCTGTATTGCTACCCAATCCATTGCGCCAGACACTTATCAACCCAAATACACTGACTGGTCTATCAACAGCGCCACCTGGTTCCAATCTTCAACAAACTGCGATCATGGCACCTGCCACAGCACCACCATTGGTCATAACATCGCCTATCCTTGCTAGTGCAGCACAGAATAGCAATGCCAATCCTGCTACCAACAACACAGTTATCTTACCATGTACAAATATAGTTGCACCCGCAATGGCAAATGTGGTTGCAATCCCTGCTGAAGTCTCTGAGATTACTCCACTGACTCCAGTAACAGCAATTCCAGTTCCTCAGTCACCACTGGGTCTGGCACCTTCACTTTCAAATCTTCCACAACTTTCACCGCGCACCCTCTTGGTTCGACATACAACAATATAGGCAACAGTTCAATGCTCAAAAATATTATGGAAGTACCAAAGATATCGATCACCAGTAATGGATGATAGTTTGTCCCCTGGTTTGGAGATGAAAGAAATCTCCAAATCGACAGTAATCGTTAATATTCCATCTCCTGTGGTTGCTCAACAAACTATTCTCGATGGTGCAGATCAAGTCCCTCTGATAACCGATATTCTACCACAGATATCAGAGAGTATGCCTAGTCCAGTCAGTATAACAGTAGCAGACAAATCCATTGCACTCGCTGAAATATCGTCGGACAAAGTGAAAACTAGACGAAAGAATCGTTTTCTCCAAGGAAAAGATGAAAAATTCAAGAACAGTGTCTATCAAATATTGGCACCATCCGTTCAGTTACCCATACATCTTGTAGATTCGGAAACACTCGAGACTTATGTGGTTCCTTTCCTTATGGAATTGGGTCGTGCATTGCTGATGAGTGGAGTACCTGCACATCGTCTCGAGTACGAGCTTACCTTGATTAGCTCTACCTTCGAATAGATGGTAACTTTTTCACAACTCCAACAGGTATATTCTTTTCATTCGGTTCTCCACACACAATTCTTTCTCCATACACCCATTTGCTTCGTATACAATCGACTGACTACAATATGGAGCGTCTCGTACGACTTGAGGAGCTGGCTGATGAAGTGATTTATGGAAAAAAGTCCTGTCAGACTGCTCTTGTAGACCTCCGTGATATCCTCAAGGCTCCACCTCTCTACAGTATCTATGTCACAGTGATTAGTTTTATTGTATCATCGTTTGCTTTTTCATTCTTTTTAAAATGTGGATGGGTCGAAGTCGGCTCTTGCTCATTTATTGGTCTATATGTTGGTTTGTTATATGCCGCTGGTTGCAAATGGCCACCCATCGGTAAAGTTTTGGAAGCACTGTCTGCATTTGGTGGCGCGATATTTGCATCCCTAATCAATTCGTTTATTTATCCCGTTCCAAGATTCATGGTTACACTCGGAGGAATCATTGCACTGGCGCCTGGTTTGTCACTGACGATTTCAGTAGCAGAGATATCGACGCGTAACCTTGTCTCTGGAAATGCAAGATTGATGGGAGCATTCTCATGTCTACTTCAGCTATCATTTGGTATTGCCATGGGTACCAAATTCTCGGATAATATACTTCCAGTACGAAAGGAGATAGCTCCAGATTCATTCCCATCATGGACTATGTTTTTGGCAGTTCCGCTGGCAGCTGTCTCTTTTGCCATTCAAAATGAAGGCATCGCCAAGACAGATGTGGATCATCATGCTTACAAGTATTCTTGGAATCATTGGTGGCAACTGGGGTAACGAAGTATTTGGAACAGACGTAGGATCATTCTTTGGAGCCTGTCTCATCTGTGTCGCCGGTAATTTATATGCAAGATTTACAAACGGTACATCAGTTGTGCCAATTATGTCTGGTATCATTCTGTTAGTCCCTGGGTCGATGGGAGTCAAAGGCTTATTCTCAGTGTCAAGCGGTAATGGTCGACGGTGGAATTGCACTTTTTGGTGGAATGTTTATGATTGCGACCTCACTAACAATAGGCTTACTCGTCGCAAATCTATTGGTTAAACCTCACAAAGCATTATAACAAATCGATCAACTATCCAAACAAGTTGTTATCTTAATAAACAAAATCGAAATGATGAGGTTTTCTTGCCTTTATAATTTGATTTTGTAGGTTCCAAATCGGTCCAATGAAAAGTACCATACAATTGTTTTTATTCCATCCATTTGATTTTTTCTAAAAGAACAATATTTTATAAAAGATTTTACATTTTTGCTTCTTATACAATGTTTTTTCCTATTCCAAAAAAATATCTTTAAAAAACACACCCACCACAACTTACTTATTGAATTAGAATAATAGTATTATTGTAAAGATAGATTGGATTGTGTGATATTATATTATTCGCATTAATAAACAACACAATAACTACATTATTCACACCACCACAACAATAACAAATATTGAATTGTTAATAAAATTTTAATAAACACACTTACAACAATAACAATACTATTATTATTATTATTATTGTTATTATTATTATTATCTCTATTCAAATCTATCAATCAAATCAAACAATTATTTATATTATCAATATTTAATTAATAATATCAGCAACATCATCAGCATCACCAACGGCATAACAATCTTATCATTTCACAAGAAAGTAAATTACTTACAAACTTTATTATGTTTCTTGATAGATTTAATAAATATATAACTTCATCTATCTATCTATCAATCTAATCAATCAGTTAATCAATAAATAATAAGTGCATAGATTAAATCAATTCTAATTTTAAGATATAACCTTGGGCAACATTAGAAGGATTCATATAGCTTGTAACATCATCATCATCATCCATAATCACCATTGAATGTAATTGATTCACAAATCAACAACAAGACGACAAAAAGAAAAGAAATGACATCCTCTATAAATGATAGTTTTAATCAGAATAACTATAGTAATAAAGAGTTCAATTGGTGTAGCAACTACGACTGCTGCAGCTGCAACCTCAACCCGTTCACCAATCACTCAGCGGTTGGTTGCAATCTCATTGATTTCTCATATGGCGAACTTGGTTGCACAATAATTGTGATGCTTCCAGCATTCAGCGATGACTATCAAATTTCAAAACTTACTGTCAGACAACGTGTCGCAAAGAGACAAAGGATTCATCGCCGCACAATTCATCAAAACACCATTGGACATAACTATTTCATTTCCGTAGGTTCATATATAGTTACAATCTACATTTTAGAAAAATAATTAATACCGCCTTCATTTCCAGCTATCCAATTGATTTGGAAAGAATTGGACTGATTTCAAAAAGTGGAAACAGGTATAATACAATCATTGTCATTCTATGTTTCTGATTTGACGTTTGAAGAGATCGATGCAAATGCTAAAACTATGATTGAAAATGCAAATAACAAAAGTGGAATCGAAAATAACAGTGGCAAAGGATCGCTCAAACCACCAAACAGCAGCTCTGATATTAAAAATGATGCCAACAATGCTGTCAGTGAACAATCAATGGGATATCTCAAAGGAACGATATCCAAATCAATTAATGAAAAAGCAATCGATTGCATCTCAAACATCTTCACCCAACTCAAATCTTGTATACAGCAAACTGGTTCACCAGTCATTCAAGTTTGTTGGCCACTTTGATGATCTCCATCAACACAAGATAAACTATTCACTTATTTTTCACATCCTCATTTCATGGATGGTCATGTTAATCACCAACCACCACTCAACTATTTATTACCCTCTCAAATCAAGCACTTTGGTTCAAATGTATATTTATTAAACAATATCAAATCGATACGTATAAGAATACTAAAAGGTAATATTCATTATTAGGCACGAATCCAATCGATCAATATCATTAATTCTTTACTTTTTCCAATACTTTAGTTTTTCAAGCAAGTTGGTCCTTCGATAGGTGGAATTGAGATTTGGGGACTGCCATCGTCTCATTGTCCACAAAATACAGTTGGTCAAATCTACCAAAAATCAATTGCGATACAGTCACAAAAATCAAATACACAATCATTGTTTCCTGTGTATCAACAACAGCCACTTGCTTCAACAACCACTGGCCAACAAAGGTGCCAATCAACAATTCACACTACCGATTTCTTCATCTTTTTCGGCTATTCCTTCAAGTCCTCCTTCAATTCGCGACTCTATTGACTCTGACATGTCAGATGTCTCATCGACTACCTCTGATTTCAGCAGCCATACCACAGACTTTGATCGATTCCTCGAGGCACATCCAGATATGTCCTCAACGAAGCCGGTGTTCCAACGATATTCCTCGACCCTATTACACTTGAATTGATGAGCGATCCTATTCAGCTGCCATCGGAAAAGTTTGGTCGATCGCTCTACTGTCAAAAACTTTTTGACAATCACTACTTTAAACGATCCTTTCTCAGGCATCAGAATAACCGACACACAAACCAACTTTGAACTTCACCAGCAGATTCAATCCTACCACGAATCAAAGAAGCGCAAGAGACTCATAAAGAGTCGACCTTCACACGTTGTCGTTGTAAATACCACCCACTCCAACCCACCGACAACACCCAGCTATTTACAATTTTCAAACTTGTCCGTCAGCAACGATCCATTTGATCCAATGAATAATAATAATAACGGGACCACCAATCCATTCTTCCATATAGGAAGCAATAATAATCATAACAGTCATAACAATAGTCCTCACAAGCCCTCAACCCCAACAAACTTTAACGGTTTTCCTCAAATTCACCAATAGTAATAATCCCTTTTTCAACAACAACTAATAATAATAATAACAATCCAATATCTATATCAGGAGACAGTATTTTATCAAAAGAGAGAAGTGCAACATTTAGTGGTAGAGGTAATGACCACCCTCTTTCTTAGACTCCTTTCACAATCATCCCTAGTTGAATTGCCAGTTAAGAAAATAAAAAAATAACGCATAACTCTGAAATTATATTATTATCATATCATTGTATTTGAACCTTATATAGATGGTACCATCACACGATGAGCTTGTTTAGGGTCCTCTCAACAGATTCATCAGGTGAACAACATTTAGCGTGGAAACATGAGACATCTATTTATTTAAGATGAAAGTCCAAGGTCACGGAGGGTAAGCCAAAATTATATTTTATTAAAATTACTACTTTTTTTTTTTAAACTGTGATTATCATAATGATAAAACCCACCCATCATCATTTTTTAATTGAAAATAAATTGGGTGAACTAAATGTTTTTTTTTGAAATTTGATCAAACATCTTGTATGAAAAAGGATTTAAAAGTGAAATCAAAATAAATAATAATAATAATAAGAAGAGATAACAGAGCAATATCAAACTTTGTATTTTGATGTTTGTTTGATTTGGTTAGATTAGATTAGATAGGTACCATTACTCCTTTTCTTAATCGATCAATCAATTAATCAATAAATCAGTCCAACCAAACAAGGCAGACAGACAGATAGATATTAATTTGTATTATTTCCTTTTGTTTTATTCATTTTTCTTTCAATCAAATACATGTATATATAATATAACCAACCCTAAAAATCAAATTGTAATTATATTTAACAACACATAGAAACACAGACTGGATAGAGATAGAGTAGTTTGTTTGTTTTTTCATTAAATTAAAGAAAGATGTCTGAAAGTAGTAAGACACCACTATTTCAGGTGAGAAGGAAAAGAAATCCAAGTACAGCAACAAATTATTTAATTTGAAAGTCAATGTTTGTAAAAGCTACCAAATTGGTTGGTTCCGACGGTTCTGTATGTAGTCCATACGTAAAAGTGGTTTGGGGAAACAAAAAGAAAGCCCAAAAGACTAAAGTTGTCACTAAATCATCTGATCCAGAGTGGAATCAATCATTGTCATTCGAAGTCAAAATGTGACAAATACCCAGAGGTAAGTAAATCGATAGTTCAAGCAAAGTCACATCGATAGTTTGTCTTACTAATATATAAACGATGAGCAGAAAAAAACCAGATGTAGAGATTGAAGTTTATGAACACAACAATTCTCTGGTGACAAACTTATTGGTGAGGCACACTATCCAATCACCGATACCAATGTCATCTTGAATGAACCAACCAACATTTCATTACCAGTCATCTTAAATCAAGGAACCAAACATGAGGCCAAATCTGATTTACCCTCACCTTGACTCCAAATTTCGGACAAGATAAAGCAGGTAAGTTGTGTTTGATCTCTTTGCAACCAAGAGCTTGATTATTGATCAATGTAATTAGTATTCGAAAAGCAAAAGCAAATGGATGAGCAAAAAGAAGATGGCTGATGTTGAGAGACAATTTGCCCTTTTGGTCGATCAATTGGCAAATGATCCAAAAGCTAAGGAGGCAATGCTAAAAGATGGATTGGAAGAACAAGTTATTGATGATTGAGCAAAATAGAGATGTAAGTATTAATCCTAACTACAAATAGGTAGTTTTTGCACTTTATTTATTAACTGTCTTCATTTCTATCATAGAAATTGTCAAGTGACAAGACACCAGATCATTTTGCAGTTAAGCTACTTCGTGAGCTTGTAACCAAATCAAAATCCTCTGGTAACTTGGGTACATCGGGTACTGCACCAGCATCTCCAACCTCCTCTTCAGAGGGTATGTCAGTTTCAGATCTCAAGGACATCAGTGTTGCCCTTCGTTCTCGTGGTTTGGATTGGATTCGTCAATTCCACAAGTTAGAAGCAACCTCACGTCTTGTTGAATTGCTCAACGTCATCAATCAACAACCAACGTACGTCTAAATAATAATGAACATTCATCCAAAATACAGACTACTAATGTTATCCATATTTTAAATATAGTTTGAATGAAGAATCGATCCAGAAACAATATGAATGTTTGTCATGTATCAAGAATATCATGAACAACAAGATTGGTATCCAATTCATCTTGAGTGTTAAGAATTCATTTAAAGTCATTGGTGCCTGTCTTGGTTCAACTAATGTATGTATAGACAAGCAATATTTGCACCACCCACATGTTCACACATACACAACACACAGTCGTTCAATTTCGCCACACTACCCACCACCCCTATCTTTCAATTGAGATGTTAATTTTATTATAATTAACTTTGCCCATATAACTATCTTAAAAGTCAAAACCCCACTTTTCCTAATTCCATATGGAATTAGGAAGGGTAGGGCTGAGGTGACTCCTCCCTCTTAACAAATGACAACTATCTATCTATTTAATCTATTATTTCTATTCTTTAAATGAATGAATTAATTGTAGTAAACACACTGCATCCGAATGTATAGTTTCCACACAGGAAGCTCGACATTGGGAATTCCAATATGTTTATATTTTATTTGTATAAGGTGTGTTTATTGTTTTAGTATACTTATGTATTCGCTATTAATCAAAATCAGTAATCCAATTTCAACAACCAAACAACTACAACAACAACATCTTATTAATAATTGTTATTTTAAATATTTTAGGATAGAGTAAATGAGTTGGCTATCGCACTTTTGAATGCAATCAATTTTGCTAATGAGAATGGTCATAAGATCATTATCGAAGTAATGAACAACAACAAGGTGCTCAAGGGTGAAAAGCGTAGATTCATTTCGTTGGTCAATGCCCTGCGTTCAAAACTGGGCACAAGGAGACTAGAGAGTCTTTGAAGATGAAATCAATTTACTTGTCATTTATAAATGTCATTGTCAATTCTCCACCTGAAATCGATTTGCGTTTGTCATTGCGTCAGGAATTCCACTGGTTGGGATTGAAGGAGATCATCGCTGATCTCAGCAAGTACGAATACGATGAGTCTCCAGAGTTGGATACTCAAATCACTGTGTTTGAAGAGGAAGAGAACAAAGACAACAAGGAGATGGCTGATCGTTTCAACGAGTTCCCAGGTCTCAATTTAACATCGATTGACGATACCATCAAGGCTTTGATGGACAAAATCAAGATCACTGGATTGGTCGATACTTTCCGTGAAATTGTTAAAGATTTACTTTTACTTCCTGCCAACGAAGACCTTGGTTTGCGTACATGGTTGGTTGCCTCCAGAATCATCAAACAAATCTCATTGCGTGATAAGAATATTGGTGTTGATGAGGACTTTATTGTCCCACTTGACAACTTGTTACTTACTTGCGAACAAGAAGCTAAAGAGTTGCCATTGCGTGCCAAGATTGAAGAGCTTTCAAAGGGATCTCAAGATCTTAACAAGAAGGTTGCCGCTCAAGAGTTAGAATTGAAGGAGAAGATCGACCTTGTCAAAAAGTACGAGGAAACCTCTGCCAAACAACTCGAAGAGTTGAATGCCAAGTTGAAGGGTAAAGAAGATGATATTAAGATGTTATTGGAACAAATTGAAACATTGAAATCAAGACCAATGGGATCTGCTCCAGTTGGCGCCGATTTACCAAGTGGAGGATCATCAGCACCACCTCCTCCACCTCCACCTGGAGGAGCACCACCTCCTCCACCACCTCCACCTGGAGGAGCACCACCTCCCACCACCACCTCCACCCGGAGCAGGACCACCTCCACCACCACCACCACCCGGAGGAGGACCACCCCACCTCCACCTCCACCCGGAGGAGGACCTCCACCACCTCCACCACCACCCGGAGGAGGACCCCCAGGACCACCCCCACCTCCAGGAGCTCCACCTCCCCCAGGTGGACCTCCACCTCCACCAGGATTTGGTAAGAAAGCAGCAGCCCCAGCAAGAAAACAGGTCCCACTTCCAGGAATGAAAATGAAGGGTCTTCAATGGACTTCACTTAATGATAAGAAGATTCAAGGTACAATTTTCTCTAAATTTACAATCGATACATCAAAGGACATCAATTTGGATTATAAGGAAATCGAAGATGCATTCCAAGCAAAGGTCATCGAAAAGAAAGAATCTAATGCTCCCAAGAAGACTGGTCCAGTTGCCATTATCGATGCTAAGACCAGTCAAAATCTTTCCATCTTTTTGTCTCAATTTCAAAGGTAAAACATTTGATGACATTTGTAGTGCTGTTCATCGTGGTGATGAATTAATGTTCCAAAGTAATCACATTGACGCACTTATCACCTTCTTGCCATCAGAAGATGATATCAACAATATCAATGAGTTCCTCAAGGAAGAAAAGGATGTAAACAAGTTGGGTACTGCTGAGCAGTTCTCTTTGAAGATCCACGCCGTTCCAGCAGTTAAGACTCGTCTCTCTGCTATGAAATTCCGTTTCGGTTATGGTCCAAAGAAATCTGATATCAAACTCGATATTGCTAACTTCCGTACTGCTGTTAAAGAATTAGCAGAATCAACCAAGATTCCAAAGATTATCGAAATCATTTTGATTTTGGGTAACTTTATCAATGGTGGTACTCCAAGAGGTAATGCATTTGGTTTCAAATTAAACACAATCACCAAGCTTGCCGATACCAAATCCACCGACAATAAGATGTCATTGATTAACTATTTGGCTAAAGTGTTGCAAAAGGACTTTAATCATTTGACCAACTTTGGAGAGGAACTTAAGCACGTCGAGCCAGCCTCAAAGATCTCAATGTCCAATCTCTTGTCTGAAATTGCTACTTTGCGTAAGGATTTCCTCAAGTACAAAAGACAATCGAATCATTGTCCCCTGCCAACGACCAAGACACATTCAAGGCAACTTTTTGAGACATTCTTGAAGGTTGCTCAAGAGGATATCGATCAAATTACCGACAACTCCCAACAAATGGAGACCGAATTCAGAACACTTGCTACTACCTATGGTGAAGATCCAAAGATTGATCCATCCGAATTCCTCTCAATGTTTGTCAAATTCGTCGATCAATATGATAAGTCAACTAAAGAAAACGAACTATTGGCACAACAAGCTGAGAAGATTGCAAAGAGAGAGGCTGCAAAGAAAACTCAAAGAAGAGGAAGATGCTAAGAAGAAGCAAGCCGCAGAAGAAAGAAAGAAGAAGGGTGCTTCAGAAGAAGTTATGCCAGAGGCAGTTGTCGATGATCTTTTTGAACACTATTGCAAGTGGTGATGCCTTCAAGAACAGAAGAAGAGCAGGTCGTGGAGCTCGTGCAGCTCAGGTTGACCTTGATTCAATTGAAATTGAAGTTTAATTAATTAAATAAAAATATATATTGTAATAAATAAAATTACAAATTTCTTGACTTTAACTTGATCAAGTGATACACAAAAGAAAATAATAAAGGTTGGATGTTTAGCTTTAATATTAAATAAATAATTTTATTTGTTTTAGAATTTGTTGTTAATGAAAGAAACAACCATGTTCAATGAAACTTGTGGTTGATCCATTGGTACCATGTGTCCAGCGTTATTTACAGACATAAGAGTCAATCCACCGTAGGATTGAGTGTAACCTGCAATAGTTTGTCCGTTCATGACGATCTTTCTTGGAGCGTTGTTCCATTGTTGGTTGTTTGGCCAGTCTAATTGTGAAACCCAAGCTTCAGCACCTAAATAGTTGCAAATCCAACCCATGTTTCCAGCATAGACCAAAGTTTTGATACCAGCGTTCAAAAGAACTGGGATATGCTCAACTTCAGTATTCCACCAGTCGTTGATGATATCGGCATAGACAACACTGCTGCACAATTGCCATGAGGCATTGCTTGGTACACCAAGTTGTTGACGGACAGATGGCTGGGCCAAATATTCAGTGGCCAGGGTGAAGTTATAACAGAGTGGGAGGGATGGTGGGCAGGTTAAACGGACATCGTATGGGTTGAATGGACCGGCATATTCTTGGATGACGTTCATGATTTCGTTACAAATGGTGGTAGAGTCGTTGTAGCTACCAGAGTTGATGGCATCAACGCATGAAGCATAGAGACCTTCGGTTTCCTTGAGAGCAAGTGGTCCAATCAAACCGTGTGAGTAGGCAAGTGGTCCAAGTGATCCGTATTGGATTTCTGGGTAAACCATAGCATTTCCAACAGCCAAACCCTTGAGGTTGAAGTGAGTGGCATATGGATCTTGATTCTTGACGTACAAGTAGTATGAGAGGGCTGGGACGTAGTGACCGGCATATGATTCTCCAAATACATAGAATGGCAAGTTGGCGAATTGTGGGTTGTCGTTCATGAATTGGCTGAGTAATCTATATAAGTTTTTCGGCGACTTCGTTTTCGTTGGTGGAGTAACCATTTGGATCATTGACATAACTGAAACCAGTACCAACTGGGGAGTCAACATACAACATATTTGCAAACCTTGTTCCATGAGTATGGGTTTGGTGTTAATTCAAGATTGTCGGTTTAAATGGAATGGACCATTTTCGTAAAAGATAGCAAGTTCAGAGCTACATCCTAAAATAGAATTAATGATTTGATTGGTTTGATTGAGTCATCAAAATATTTACCTGGACCACCAGTCAACCAAATGATGAATGGATCAGTTGAGGGATTTCCTTGTGACTCAAAGAACCAATAGAAAAGATTTGCATCAGTGGTTTGGTTTTACGTTGTAGTATCCAGACCATGACTTAGCACCGCCTACAGACTTCTGATAATGACGAGTTCCAGCTGAAGCTAAACACTACATTGAATCAATTGATTAATGTTAAAATTAATGTCGTTGTGATTACATTTCATTGATTTGATTATACAATATTGTATAATACTTACAGCCAATGATAACAATAAAACAGTTAAATATAACTTCATTTTAATAATATAATATACAAATAAAAGAATAGAAAGGTTAAATATCTTTCTTCTTATGTAAAGAATATATAGAATGATCCAAAATGTTGTCAAATCCTGATTTAAAGAATGCAAAAAATGGTAGGATCCTTCGGAAGTTTAAAAAAAGAAGCGAATGATGAAAATTTCTACAGAAATTTCAAAAAATAATGGGTTAAGAATGATTTAAACAATGTTTTTTTTTACAAAAAAAGTTTCATGTTATTGAATGGACCCATTTAGTTTCCCATTCCTTATCGGAATCATTCTTATGTTAATGACAATCTAAGATTAACCCCAGTTATTTCAAAAATAAGAAAAGTTATCTATATAATCATGAAATATATATAATTCCAAAGTTTATATTATTATTATTATTGTCACAATTAAAGATGATATTTTGATATTTTATATCTTGGGAATTTAAAAAAAAAAATACTAAATAGTCAAATCAATCAAAAATATTTATAGAATGTGAATCCAACCCATTCTACAACTTTTTAGAGATCAAAAAGCATGATATTATTATATTATTATTGAATAGGGAAAAAATAAAGTTTATTTGATTAAGTATTTTATTAAAAAGTTGGTAATAGAGGAATATTTGAGTATTAATTTTGTGAACAAACGATCGATTGGTTTGAGAAAATCTAATAAAGAATCTTATTTAACGTCAAAGGTAAATCCGTTTGACAAACCAAAGACTTCAGGTTGTTTTGACGAGTAGACTTTGGTTGGTGGTAAAGAGAATTTTCCACGAATGGTTGTAACTGCATTATAGGAAACAGTGTAACTTCCGGCAATGATGTTGGTACCGTGGAAGATTACAACATCTCTCTTTGTTTCACGGTATGCGAATGGCTTGTAGATCCAATATCTGAATCTCTGATATCCCGTATCGAAAGAGTTTTGTTGTTGCCAAATCATATATATTGTTATCGAGTGGTTCAATTCCTGCTGATATTCCATCTTCGATGTAGACTACACCGATATCGTCGGGTGTAGTGATTGAAATTGTAACTCGAACGAGTTGTCCGACTTGGAATGTATTGTTGTTGTTTTCGCTGGTAGGATTCAATACCTCGATGATCTTTTGGACATAGAATCCATGGAAGATTGGTTTGTCAGGAAGAGTAGTTGGTACATAGTTAATGCCAACAGATGCAGATATTTCTCCAGTTCCATTGGCACTGAAGAGTATTTTACCTTCATTCTCTGATATTAATCCGAATTGAATCGTTTCTGGAAATACTTTGAGTATTGGAGTCATTGAATTTAGCTGAGAGAATTGGGTGTGATGGAGAGTCTTGGTAGGCGAGTAAAGAGAGGTTGGGCTTGGTAGAATGTGTTGATTTGTCGTAGTATGTCATGGCAATGACAGAAAGTGCAAGCTGTTCGCTTGATTGACCAATGTAGAAGGATTCCAACCAGAAGCTTGGTTGAATACCACCTGTTGCAATGAAATTGATCATTTTCTCGAGCATAGGTGTTTGGTGATTAGCCATTATGAAAGCAATCGATGCATAGGTAGTTAGTTCAAGATTGGAAGTACTGCTTCCACTTCCATAGGTAAGGTATGCTGTTCTTCCTTGAATTCTGATGTTGGTTTCAATGTTTTGAATTACGGTATTGATAAATGGTAAGTTAGATTCACCACGTATTAATGCAGCAATCATAAAGTAGGTTTGACATAGGAGTGAGCAGTTATCAGTGATATTGGCCGTTAAAGCATTCCAGCTGTAAAGTTCGTCAAGATCCTCCTCAGTCGGTGCCCAGTAGTATCCTAGGCCAATTGATGCATATCCGATCAGTTGTTTATCGATAGTTCTATTCAAACGATGTGCTTGTGACACTTCGTCATTCAAGTAGTTATCGATGTAGTTAACCCAATCAGACAAATTCTTGTGAATAATTGACCATCCATCAATATTGGATTGCTCCATGAGATTCTTGAGAACAATAGCATAAAGTGTTGGATAGTAGTTACTCGATTCACCTGGATAATAGTTGAGGTATCTTCCAATATATGAGTCAATGCTATCTACCATTTGTCTGAGTGCCTCTTGTGATTGGTTTGATCAATGTTTTGTTGTATCCATATGATGTAAGAGCACCATAAGTTACTTGTTGTGAGAGGAGATCTATGGATGAGGGTGATCTGATTGATGCTATTGATAAAAGTTGAACACAATCCACCTCAATTGCAGGATAACGACCTACTCCAACGGTAATATCCATACTTCCAGTTCCAGGTTCACTGGATGGCAATTTTATACCCTCGAAAGTAGTAGTATTTGCACTAATTGTCATACTTGTACCAATGTAAATAGGAAGCTGACGACCCAATATGTCAAAGCCAATCTCGGTAGAATCCAATAACTCGGTTCCTCGATAGAGTGAGAAAATCATCTTGGAGGTACCTTTGTAAACGGCTCTAAAGTTAAATAGAACATCAGCTGAAGGCTGACCTTTTGGAATGCTGACACTCCTGGAGCTACCAGAAAGCATGTCAAGTGATGAGTCTTCAAGTTTGACTACCAATCTCATGTTTGAGGTTTGGGCAGCTGGATTTCCGACAACAATTGTCACACCACATTCAAATACATCACCAATTCTTGCAAATCTTGGTTGGATTGGTAGTATATTGAGATCCTTTCTGCTGGTTATAGATGTTTCCTGAGAGGCAAAACTCTGAGGAGTTTGTAATCAAATAGGCACGGATAGAAAAGGTTGTAAGATCATCTGGTAATTTGAGGTTGATTGTGGCTACACCATTTCTGATTACAATTTTGGGTATGAAAAGAGGGGTAGTCTTGAAGTTGGAGCGAATATTTGATAAAACATCTGTTTCACTACTAGCACCACCGGTTCTAGCGTTTTCAGCCTTTGGTATAGAGCCGGATAGGGGAGGTGGTCTAGCTTGACCTAAAGCATCAAAAAAATATACCAGTTGTAGTAGATCCTGTGCTAGATAAGTACCCATATGATTCTCTTGGGTTTCCGTCAAAGGGAACTGGATAAGGATAGTAATTATTAATTGGATAGTATCCTCCATTTGAAGTAATCCATTGATCCTTTTCATAATTAAATTCACCCCAATATGGATTTATCCAGAGGTCTTGTTTTCAAACGATTCAAACATTAGTTTGAATTCAGTATGATAACGGCTTACCATTTCGGTACGAGAGTCAGTGAATGGTACATCATTGTCAATGTTTGGTTTCAAGCCTTCTCCAGTGGAGAGCGGATGTGGGACTAAATCTAGATTACGTTGGTCTACAACCATAATGCATGCCTCGGCATTACCGGTAAACTTGGATCCATCAGTGTTGTGTACATAGATCGAGAACTGAGTCTCAGAGTTTGGTTTGACAATAGCATTGGAAAGATCAATTGAAATGTTGACAGTTGGACGGTGTTTAATAAACATTCCAATGCTACCTCTTGAGGTGGATGGTGAATTCATGTTGATGTCTGGAGCTATTGTGATTTCATTGGGGATGGAGTATCCTCGTCTTGAACCATGTCCTAAGATATAGACATGCATATAGGAATCGGCACATCTCTTATCAACCTCCAACTCAAGTGTTCCAATACCATATGCTGCAGTGAACTGCTTGGTATCCAAGTGCTTTTCACAGCCCCATTGAACCATGTATCTACCTTGTTTGTATTGATTGAAATAGGTGATAATAGGCTTTTCACCTTCCATATAACTATCCTTATCTGTGTAAAAGTGTCAACTCATTGTTTGGTTTAAAGTAGGTTTCATCCCAGTATTCTTGTTCATTGCCTACTTTAAGCACGTTGGTAACTGTATGTGATTTGACAGTAGCACGAGCAGTGATTAAATACTGTCCGGAATGTGGAAGGGTGAAGCTGCATGGTGGACTCTTATCACGAGAGTTCGATTCGAATTGGCAGAAATATTGTGGGTTTGCCTTTTTCTTTGTGATGATTTGTTTTAATGATCTTGTTTCACCATCTTCATTTTCAATTGCTTGTTGTTGCTCATACTGTTCCAACTGGTAGACATTCTCAGTGTATTGACTCATGCTCATCTCCTCATAGTTAGATGTTTTCACAGACTTGGCTGGGGCAATCTGAAGTGTAATCGAGGTATTTGCAACTACTTCATTGGTTGGAATATGCACAAGATCTGCAAAGATACCTTGTGGAATACCTGGCACGATTCTTGAATCTACTAGTGGAGAAACTCGCATTTGGAATCCATATTCATTCTTGAGGAAATAGAGATCAATTGTCTTGGAGAGAACCAAAACTTCTGGTTGTATCCAAATAGTTGGCAGATAAAAGGAATTTATCTCCATCTCTCACTTGACCAGGAAGTAATTTGATTCTAGCGATACTATGACCATCATTGTTTGTGACTACATGAATTTTCTCCGCTAGTGAAGTTATTGTTTTCCAAATCAAAGAAATTCATAGCATAATTATAGTTGATAGTAATATTTTGACCACCGAGTCCGACTCCTAAATAATTGGTTGCAGTTACATCTATATCAACAGTTAATGGAGAAGATTCGATAAATGGAACATAGCTTCTATTATATGATAGTTCCAATTTTCCAGTTGGAATTCTTGGATCTGCAACTAATATTTCTGTAGATGAATTAGTAAGTTAAAATCTTTGTTTTTATATTTCAATCCCTCCAAATCCATTTAGTAACATACCAACGAAGGAATAGTAGTTATTTAAAGAAATATCATTAACACCTGTACCGGTGATTCTTATCGAGAAGGTTCCATGATTGGTGTTGGGTGGAATTGTAATATCAACGTCAAAAGTATTGAATATTGGGTCTACTGCAACCTTTTGGGAATATGGATGAATCGTTGAGGAGACGAGCCAATCGGTTTGAAACTCTAAAGATAGTTTCAGAGATAATCTTTTCTTCACCTTTAATATAACCTTTGAGATGAATGGTTTCACCAGCATTATACAATTTTCTGTCAGTAAATCAATTCAGTCTTGGTTGAGGATGATCTTAGAGAATATCCAAATGATGTAGAGAGTGGGTGCAATCTATTGTTTCCATACTCAACCACTAAGAAAGTGACTCTTTCATTATCTTGATTAATGTATGCAATACCATTCTTGTCGGTTTTCTTTTGTTCCAAAAGGTAAATATCATCATTGTATTTATTCTGGGAGTTATTCTTCAATTGAAAAAGCACAAGAGTTAGTATTCATAATGGTATCAACGAATGGTGAGATACAAACAAATCCATAAGCATAGACTGTGGCATCAACTACATTAGTGTCATTTTCCAGATAAGTAGTCCAAACCATAATTCTAGAATTTACTGGACGTGTTGAAATTGTTATTTCAGACTCTATATTAAAGTTGATGGTATAGGATGGTTTGCAATTGTAGTCATAGAAATTTAGATTTGCTTGGAGGAATGCTCCACTTTGTCTCCAAAGATCTTTAGAATTCAATGCAGCAACTATGGGTTGATTGGAGGCAGTTCGATCGAGTGTTATAATTTGCTTTGGCTTGTCAATGAGTAATTTTCCCCTGAATACAGAGTTGAGTGCTGGAACAATGTTATATTTGTTCAAAGGGTATCCTGCCACAGTATATGGCATGAATCTTCCTCTGCATTCTTGATCTAAAATTGATATCCGCAACATTTTGTGAAATAGTGTAGATTTGGTCAACTGAGTTTGACTCGTCAAACACATTGTTTCTATTCTGTTTTGAGACTATATAGTGTGAACCGGCTCTCTGGTTAATAGTAGTTCTGTGACGCAACAAAGGAATTCCCCAGCCATCTAATACTTGTTCAACAGGGTCGACTATAAGAGTATAGTTTTTCAATACTTCAAAACTGTGCTGTAATCTATATTTTGTAAATCAATTAGTCATAAATAAAATAATCAACATATTCCACAGAGCAGAAATAAAGTAGAAGGAATTTCTTGAGAAGCTCAACCATTAGAATCAATGATTTAAGTAGTTAGAGAGTTCAGAATCAAGAAAGTTGTAGAGCCAAGAGAAAGGTAAAGAATTATCTTGGAGAGATCTAAATAGAATTTCCAAAAATGTGGAAAGGAAAAAAAGATGAAGAAATTTCAGGAAGAAGGAGTAGTAGTCGAGAGGAGTATAAGAAAAGAGTAGTAGCTCAGGGTAAAAAGCAGTAGATAAGTAGTTAGAGCAGTAGTTAGAAAATGTATTTACTTGAAGAGTGGCAGCATTAATTAACTCCAATGTAAAATTGAGTGGTGGATCTATTGAAAAGGCAGATCTCAGAGCTTGAAGAGAGGATGGAGTTGCCAATCCATGTCTAAGCAATAATCTCTTACTATAATGAATGTCGTATTGATCTCTAAAGTATATTATAAATTAGATTCAATTCTCCTCTGGTGGAAGCTAACTTACGTAAAAGGGAATACAAATGGGTATAAACCATTGAAACGGATTGATATTTGTTTGGAAAGTGGACCTGATCTTGCATTAAGTTTTGAATTTTGAGGGAATTGGAGATAATATGTTTCTCCAATTGCCAAACGATTTCCAAAAAGAGATACAAAATACTCGAGTGGATGATTCTATCCTTTAAATTAGAAAAGAAGAATGTAAATAACAATTTGATTTTTTGGCGATGCATTCTATTAATTCTTTACTTACTCTGGACATGTCACAAAGTCAATATCAACGGGTGCTCCATTAATCTCACGAACGGCTCTAATACTAGATTTAAGCATTGGGAGATCGAAATCTATTTGAGCTTCGAATACTCATAATTCCATCAGGTGGTACCTCTGGACCGGAATTGAACCAAGTACCATTTGCAAGCTTGGCACTGGTAAATGGACTCCATATACCATTGGTCATATGGCTAGTACGTTTTGAGAATACTGTCTCAATGTTGATTATTGGTGAGGTAGTTTTATAATAGACTGGGTCTGGTATCTTTGATAGTGGCGTTCCATCAAAGGCTGTCATCGTTGGATCAACTTCGAAGCTACATTTCAAATCGGTTGGCCATGTTCCATTGATGTCGAAACGAGCAATGGAGGTAGTTACCCATCTGAAATTACCATCAATTGGTACTTGCGAGCCATCACATTTCAAAATAAAAGGTGAATAGTTCACCTCTAACTCTGACCCTAAAGCAATGACAGGTCTGTTGAAGACAATTGTGATGGGGTCTTTCTCATACATTAAGTAATAATCGAGCGTGATACTGATGTTGGAATTATTTCCAATATTCTAAGAGGGATATTTAAAAGTGCATTCGTGGTAGTGACAGTAACTTCTGGTTGTGAGCTGGTTTTTGGTTGATGAGTTTCTTGAGCTTGAGTGGGAGGCTCAGTTGGTTGTTGAGTTGGTGGCTCAGTTGGAGGTTGGGTGGGTGGCTCAGTTGGAGGTTGAGTGGGTGGCTCAGTTGGAGGTTGAGTGGGTGGGCTCAGTTGGAGGCTGAGTGGGTGGTTTAGTTTGTGGCTGAGTGGGTGGTTTATTTTGTGGTGAATGTGTTGGAGGTCGGGAGTAAGGTGGGATAGTTTGGGGTGGCCTAGAATTAGGCGATAAATTTGTGGGAGTTGGATAGGACGGTCTTCATTTGTAGATTTTAGACTGGATTCATGAGAACTGTCGGATCTAGTAATATTAATTAATTTAATAAAGACAGAATGGAAAACACCATGATAATTGTGAATGTTTTTGTCATCAGTAACTTTAGATTCTATAATTGTATGGTAATTGAAATAAATGATAGAGAAGGCGGAAATGACAAACATACACAACAAGGCCCCTAATATTCTTTTCATTGTTTGGTTAGAGATTGCAATGATCATATCTGTTAGTTTGGTATTTGTTGTTTGAAATTCAAGAACAACAAAGTCAATAAATAAATTGGTTTTCGAAATGCCGAGATTGGAAAGATAATTAGTAAATGTCAATTATTGTCAATTTAAATTATGTAATAATAATTGGATAATTGTAACTCGTAGTTTTTAACAACAAAAATAAATTGTTGGTATTGGTATAAATGATACACAACAACAATAATAAAGTAATTTAAATAAATTTAAATTCAATCTGGTTGGATTTGTTTGGATATTAAATGTTGATGATTGGATTTATGTGATTAATATTTATAAATAATAATATTAATAAAATGCTGATGGATGCTGCTGTTGTTTAATAGATTAAAATGTTGTTGTTATAATAAACTTTTGGTAATCATAAAATGACTGGTAGTAGTTTGGCAGAGAGTGGATGGTACAGTTGTTATAGCCAGAAATACAAAACAAGTATTTTTGATTTCGTTTCGAAAAATATGGTGTCAAAATTTGACGATACGATATGACCAAATGGATGGACAGAGATTTGATTGGAAAAGTAATATCAAAATATAGATCAAATAATTTATGATATACGAATAATATATCAAGATAACTCCAATAATTTTTAATCAATATAATATAAATATTAAAGATAGATATATTTATAATATGAATGATGCGATAGTACTAGTTGTTATTGTTGTTTTTGGACTCTAGTAGAGAGCAACACTGTATATGCAAGATTTTTGTAATATATTTTATTTAATAATAGTTGATGTGATGTTGTATTTTAACAATTAATAATAATACTAATAATAGCAACAACAATAATAATAATAGTAATAATATATCTTAATTTTAAAATAATATTTTATAATTTATAATATTGATAATGATATTAGTTTATAAACAAATAAATTAATGTTGACCACTTTTATAAAGTATGTAGAATAGATATGTACATCAGTTAGTTGAGAGTATTGGAATTTAAGTGTTAGGAGATGAGCTTTCAAGATTGAAAGAAGGGTTAGAGTGAGAGGTGTAATTGATATTATCTTTTTTTTTCTATTCTTTATATGTATTGATTGTGATTTTAAAGAACATACAAGTTGATATTATTGGGATATGGGGTGAAAGTCCAGTGATATCACATGATTTGTTTTAATTGGTTAGAGTTGTTGATTTGTCCATTAATAAATAGAATGGAACGTCGTTTACCAGTAATCAGGCTCCACCACAAAAATAACATTAATTAAATATTAAGCATATATATATATAAATATTGCTGATGTGTACTAATTTGAATAATAATTGAGGATTATATATTACTTATATGATTGTACGATAAGTGCTTGGAATTAGTGTCGGATTATAGATTGTCTAGACACATTTTGAATTCAAATCATTTATAGAAATAGATCAACTTTAAAATATGGTAGTGATAGAAGGTTATGATTGAATTTTTGTTGACATTAATATAGATTGCGCTTGAGTAACTTAAGATTTGTTCTCTTTCTTTTATATTTGTGTGTATAGTATATTCTTTTTAATAGATGTTTTTGGTGCATATGAATAAAATTTAAAAAAAATAATGATTAAATGACTTCCACCTGGTCATCAATCACATTGTCTGTTCATCTCTCTACACTACTTCAATCAAAGGAAATATGGAATGATTGGTGTCATAATAAATTTGAAACAAGTGGTACTGGACTATACTCCAGTTTGATCGTGAGTGGATATGTTTTGAGGGATAATAAATTACTTTGGTTGGAATAAAGATTAGCTTACCGATATTATTGGGTTTTGGTTAGGTTCCTAAACCAATAATTAATTAATTTGAGTTGAAGCTTTTGAATATAATTGTGGTCGAGTTGCTAAAATGTTGTCTTGACCTGACTACTTGATATCAGGATTGTTTGGATATTTCTATAGAGTGCTGATGAGCAAAGACAGATCAGACCCAAAAACCTTTTAAAAAGATATAGAATTATCAACAATCAACTGCCCAAAATAACAATATAATGAATGATTGGCAGAGTGAGAAAGATAAAGTGATTTGAATTTTCCACAAATCACTTCTCTGCTGATTATTGCCCAACTCTATTGTTAATAAAACTAAATTTAGCTGCCTAATCTTTAAAGTCAATATCTATCTATTAAACCGTTATAGTTACATTAAATAATGACAATATAGTACTATTCGACTGAGGATGGTTTGTGTAGATACGCTTCAATCATAGGAAGGAAAGAGCGAAGGAGGGAGAGTAAGAATGCTATCTGCGCAGTTGAGTTAGCTACCTAGACTACCAACAAAAGGCAATACAAGTAGTACAAACAGATGAAGAGGAATATGAACAAGAAAATTTGTTTAATAATGACTATCTGTTAGCAAAGTGTTCGATACATATGATTGAGTCACAATAAAATGTAATCATATTTATTAATATTTTTATTAAAGGAGAGTTATATCAGTGCTTGATATAGCTTCAGGGTAGTTCCCTTATTCACAGCTGCATCAGGGGTTAGTTGATTCAAAATCCATATCAATTCGAGAATGCCAATCAATTTGAATATTATCAATATATATTAATATGCATATTGTTGTTGTTAGAAAATGTGGCTTCATATGATAATGACACACTCAAATCGATTCGAATGCTTGTGTGTGTATGTATGTGTGTGTATGTATTTATTAATGTTTGTACACTTCGAGATGAAAACAATGTTATAACTATCTATCTTATAGGAAATGTATGAAATAACCCCTATCCTCACTTTTAAATGCATACAACACTCAGCAGTAGAATATAAAGTGAAAGAGATAGTATGAATTTATCTGTGTATGCATAATATTAATTAATACACTAATATTAATTATTTATTTGTTTGTTAGTTAGTCTGATTATCTTTATATGTATATACTTATGTGTATGCTATAACTTTTGTATGTGGGGTGGGATAACTAAGTTAGTTGAGGTGAATATGAATTTAAATCTTAAAGATTAATTTAATTATTACTGCATTCTACAAATAAGTTGTAGATATTTTTGTAGTGGAGTGGAGTGTGGAGTGGACGTTGATTGTAAAGGATGAGTTTATTAAGGTAAATAGAGTAAATCGAGTGAAGACAGTTTGGATGTTTGTGAATCATGTATTAAGGAGAACAACCACAAAACCAACTGCTGTACAGATAGGTCACTACACTATTTAAAACAACAACAACAACAACAACAACAACAACAATAATAATAATAAAATAATGGCTAAACCTAAACCTTTAATTTGTCCAAACTCTAACTTTGACTCTCTTAACTTGAGATAATAAACAAACAACAGCACTCTCTTAAAACAACAGAATATTTATAAATCACATCACCACTCTTGATACAAAATCGAATCCAGATCAAACATTGATTGTCATTTGCTTAATTAATACATTGCTAAATTGTGAATAATTACATTTTAGGATAGCTATTTTACAACATTCATTAATTAATATCTTTTCATACAAAAATACGATCTTATTTTCTTAATTTCTAAAATTATTTGTCAAAAAAGATAAAAATGAATTCAATTTAATCAAAAACGAAAATCCAAAGAAAAAAAAGATATTATAACATTTGCTTTGGTACCAATTCATTTCAATAAGTCAAACCAAACATCCAAACTGGGTTTTAGAGATCTTTGGAATCAAGATTCTGTTTGTAAAATTACTATTTGAGAATATAATCTGTGGTTTTCTATTTTTGTTGTAACTATGGCAAAGTAACAGTTATTTTTGGTATTTTTTTTTTAATAAATAATTGTAACCAAAAGTTGAAACTATTTTAGGATATTTGTAGTTTATACATAGTACAGTAACCATTTCCGAAAACAATAAATTGTCCTCTCAACTGCTACTTCAAATATTCTGGATCTTAATTTTTGTGAATCAATTTCGAAACTGTCATCTCCTAGATGAATTGTAGGAAGAAATAATTTAAAAATTGAAGAAATACTTCAGGTTTTGATTTAGGAATTGGATGAGTCAAGAGATAATCTATTACAATAATTGTTTATGTGTTATTTATTAACAATTATTGTTGTTTGTTGTTAAATGTTCACCACTTAAAAAAGAAAAATCATTTTACAATTTTTAAAAAGAAATCTCCATTAGATAATGATGATTTCAAAGCCAACACATTGAAGAAACTAGAATGTAGATTGAACATATTCTGATTATTTCCTTAAAAGTATTGTCCTTAAAAGGTCATTTTCATTAACTTAAATTGGTCGATTCCCCTATGTAATTAAATTTAATGATGATTCTTTCAGTTGAAGTCATAGTTGAAAATTACCTTTTTTGAACAATAATGAGTTTATTGAAAAAACTAATAGTGATGTACCATCTAAAATGAATCAATGATGATCAGTCGAAAATTTAATTTAATTAAATCCAAATGATGATCATCATTTGTTTGGCAGCCAGTGCACTCTGTCATTGTAAAAAACTTTAAATGGTTTGATTTTGATTATAGGAATTAAATCATGTTATCGGTTGGATTGATTCATGTATTTTTAAAATACAAGATTTTAATGGGATGAAATTAATCTAGCGATGTGGAAAGAGAATACCAAAAATAATACCTCTAATAGATCCTAAAGATTATTTCTCATTCCCCTTCAGTTCAGGGAAGGGAATCCCTAATAATATTATGATCAGATTAAACCTGACGCCTATTTACTTAAAAGGAAATTCTATGCAAGTTAGAAGAATAGAATTACAAATTGTAATTAATATAGACATGTAAACAAGTTATTTGATTATCTCCTTCATATCTAGAGAGAGAGATGAAGAACTTTATTGATTTTGCCTAATAAGGTTTGAACAAGCTTGGCTGATGTGCAATTGCTGAGCATTTTCAATTGGCACCCCCATATCCACACTATTGGGAATACGTAAGTTGACATGTCACTTGCTTGTGGTTCGCTTTTTGATGGAATACCATATGCTCGACACAAATAAGCGAAATGAGGGTCACCAACCAGTGACAGTGGTTGGTTGGTTGTTTGTTTGGTTAGTGTGAATTGATTGATGATTTAAACTAAAACCAAAGTATTGTTTCAGATAATAATTTACATATTCATTAAAAATATTTACCATATTTATCGAAATCGATAATAAAAGGTAACAAACCTAGAATGAAGTTGCAAACGATTGATGGTCTTTGTGAATGGTTTATATCTTTAAATGACCTAAACCTACCACTAGCTCTTACCTCATCAACATCAACATCACCATCATCAAATTTGATGTGCTTGCGTGCAAATGGTTCTTCGATTTATTGGGTGATTGGTTCCCCTTCGCTGACAGCTTTGCCTTGCGATTCCTTCCAAAGCTAGCAAGCTTGCGTTTATTTTGAAAACCAGTTTCTGGATAAAGGATGAACATTCACAATAAAAGTGATTTCTCTTTGCATTCACTACTTTGCTCTAGAACCGATAAAAAGTGGATATGATCTCATACCCCCACCTAAGGAGATGAGCATAAGGATGGATTTTTTTGAAAATTGTAGATTCACAATGATAGATTTAAATGTTGAAAACTTGACTATATATATCATATTATCAATGCAAACATTTAATATAATAATTACCGCCAACACAATGAAATTTGCAAGTGAAAAAATTAAGTATCTTAAGTTTTTTGTGTCTCTTTCCATCTAAAAATGGTGGCACCAGTGTTTTCAAGTTAACACCCACCACCACCACGCAACTAAACTACTCAAAGCAAAAAATTCATTTTTCAATTTAAAAAAGTGTGGGTTACATTAATAGAATAAGCCCCTTTTAAAATAAAAAATAAAAATGTATTTAATTTATCAGAATTGAAAGTGAAAAACAATAGGTGATACACAATCATTCACACACGAATCTTTGCGATGTGTGTTAATTAATTATGATGATGGATTAGATGATGATGCCTTTCAGACATGGTGGCTCTTCCCACACTTTTACTAATAAAAAAGAACAAATATAAGAAACAGATCTTTCAAAGACTTATAACAATAACCCCACACACACACCACACACTAACTTGAAAGAAAAACAAGTCAACCCAGATATAATGGGTGATATATTGTATCGTTTTTAGGTTGTTTAGTGTGGTTTGCAAAGACACCATTCTTCATAGGCATTGCCTATTGAAGTCAAAATTTTATATAAATACTAAAACATCATTCCAAATTCAAATTAGTGCTTGACTATTCTATCTGTCAAACCAATAACTACAACTTATAAAGTCATACTATTTACCACCACCACCACCAAACCACACTCCTGCCCAGACATACATACATACTTACATACAACAATTAAACACCAACCCAATAACAATACCTCTTGTTTTTAAAATCATCCATTCCAATTGGTATACTTCAATTCCAATTTTACAACTTACATATACATACATACATACATACATATAAACTATTGTGTTGTTACTTCCACTGGCAACATCAATTTTTACATTTAATATTTGTTATTAAATTCTATTTTGAATTTTAATTGCACATCCATCTGTATCATCTACAAATTACACTGTTTTTCTGCCTTTTCACTATAGTAACTTCCCAGTGTATCGCACAATAAAAAAGTAAGTTCCACTTGCAATAAATATAGCGCTCCTGCGCGACTGTACCAGTTTTTCAATTGAATTTAAATTGGAAAGAGAACTAACAAAACGTCGTGATTTACTCTTTTTTTTCGAAATTAACCATACTATCAGATCAAAGTCAAATTAAAACTCCCCACCATTTACATAACTAACTGCTATTGCCTGCTCCACTGCTTCTTGGATATCCACTCAGCTCCAATTGTGTAGTTTATCACAATCTGATAATCCAACAACTCAACTAAATTGTAAGTTTCAACATTAAAAAACAAAAAACAAACAGATAAATATTTAAATATCATATTTATTTATTTAAAAAACCAATATTATTTTACAATTCTAACCTAATCAATTTATTTTTTATTGTTTGTTATAATATTTATAAATTTTAAAACCAATTAATTAATGAATGAACAATTGCAATTGTTTTATTTTTAAATACTTGCCACTTTTCTCTATCAATTTATTACTTGTTTCCAACCCAAATTGACTTTTTTTTTGAAATCCTTGCTTTCCAACTATTATTATTATCATTATTATTTTGGAATTACAATTCTTTACTACTACTAATAATTATTTAATTATTTCTAAATATATTATTGTGATATCAATACTCATTTATCTAAATCTATCTTTATTCAATACCTATTCATCTGTTTTGAACTATCTTGTAATATCTTTATGTTGATAGAATTCAAATTGATTTGATATTTAGTCAACAACCCATTTTATCCTGCCTTTCAATTTGGATACCAATCGATCCAACTGCTGTTGACAACGACGACGACGACCGACCAAACAAGTACCGAACTGTCACACCCCAATTGAATTCGTTTCCATTTCAAGTTTTAATAATAATAATCATCATACACACCCATCAATATCATCAACAACAACTTGAAAAAGATATAAAATTGACTGACTGACGCTTCGTTCTATTAAAATCAAATCACACTCACAATTCTAAAGACATATAAAACAACACCCACTACCACTACCACTGTAACTCTAATATTAAAAATATCAATCTTCACCACCTATCTTTTTAATTTTAATGAACATATCATATCAACTAAATAATAATAAATAATAAAAAATATCTCAACTATATTTAAATATCATCATCAACAACAATAACAACAACACAACTATCAAAACAATAACAATAACAAAAAGAAACAAACATTTTACAACATCAACCAAAAACAATTAAGTTTTTCATTAATTAATTTGTCAAGCTTATCCTATCTAACTACACATTAGAATCAAAGTCAGTAGTAGTATTATTATTAATATTATATTTTTAGCAACAATAACAGTTTATAAAATCTATATAAATCAGGTCTGGTTGCACATAGCAAAGTTCTTATTGTTGTTTCGTTGACAATAACATTTATCTATCTATCTTATTAAATATCGATAACAACCATCATCTAATATTAATACACCTACACCCACACCCACACCTAAACAACCCCAACCTATACTCTTTCACAATCAAAAATCAACCCACACTACACCTCCCACACCACCAATAGTCTTGAATATTAATTATAACATCCTCCTCTCACTCAATACTAACACTCATCACCTACTACAACTGCACGCTACAGCATCATTATTAAATAGTGAAGCTTTGCAAAGATACAAGCAAGAACATTCATTCAATTTAAATAGATTGACTGAACTTTGAAAAGCATCATTGGCAGTAGAGTTGTCCAAAAACCAATCAAAATTCTAATTCAAGCTAAATACTACATTTTCAACATTCTTATCTATTACCATACTTTCTATGTATAGATCTTCAAGCCATAATAATTCCATTGTATATATATAATATAGTACTATTTTTACTCTAATTATTATAATTAGCTTTAAAAGAAATCCAACCAGCCAAGCAGACCTGTCCAGTTGAACAACACAATCAACCTCCTCTTATTTATTATTATTAGTTATCACAACATAAATATCCAACCGATCATTACATATATCAATATCTATCTATTATTATTGTTTTCATATCTCTTTAAAATCAAACCAACATTCAACAAACTATAGTATAGTTTTCCTCTTAATTCTAAACTATCAACTACACCGTCTAGTTGTTGTAGTTGATGTTTTATAGAAAACTATAATTCTTAAAATATTTTATAAAGTAACTAAACCCCATCACGACTACAAATTCAATCACACTTCCCCACTACTACCACGCTACAAGGTTAAAACTTATCACACATTTACCAATCAATCAAATCTAAAAATCAATTATTTATCATCATTATTATTATTTTATTTTTTAAACCAATCCTTTTCTTTTAATTAATTAATAATATATCAATCATGTCGAATTTCCATTCTGTACCAAATACTCCACCTTCATTCCTGTATTTTGATCATTCGCCAAGAGAACAAAGTCCTTCACATCACATACTGATAGATGATAGTTATCACTACCGCTCGCCTCCATCATCATCCAACCTCAAGCAACATATGATTGGTCCAAGTAACAGCAATTTCCAGTCGATTTCTCTTGAGAGATCATCATCGTCCGGTAGTATTGGTAATGGCTATTGCTTCTCACCTCTTCCATTCACTTCCTCCCTGCCTCAGCAACAACTTCCATCAAGCCAACACAATTACTACAATCCAAACAGTCAAATCAAAACTTCACAACCAATTCCACTAAAAGCTTCGCCACGTGCTGTACATAATTCAACCTCAATCAATAACTACCATAGACAAACTTCACCAATTCCAAATCCTATAATCAACTCCACTCCATTCATTAAAATTAATTCCAACTCCTCCAATAACAATACAAATTCTAATAACAATAACTGTAACATTAACTTGGTATCACCTTTAATGTCACCAAACAATAGTTATAATAATAATAATAACAACTGTAATAGCTCACCAAACCAAGCAGCCATGTCTCCAGTTTTCGAAAGAGCAGTAATTCCACTCCTCAACCTCAAACAATGTAAACCAGATTTTGATTCACCATTCACCATCTCTCCCAAATTTTCAAACTCAGTCTCATCAACACCTGGAGAAACTACTCCAACAAGTGCCAGTAGAACTCCACTCAAGTCAATGGTTGAAACTTCACCCACTATCCTATCTCCCTCAACGTCCTCTTGCTCAAGTCTACCAGAATCACCAAGAAATGGCAGCTGCTCCTATCCTTCCTCGCCATCCTCTACTCCTTCCACCACTCCAAGAGGTGGACCAGCCGATAAAAATGCCACTGAGCCAGCTTACCCAAAGCAAGCTGAACAACAATGGAAGAAGTTGGAGTACTATGCAAATGAGTTCAATCACTTTATTTTTGAAACACTCAAGACCAAGGAATTTAATCAAATTGAAGCATTAAATGCCAAACTCAGTGAAATCACAAACACTGTCAAAGAGATTGAAATCACTAACAATATTTATAAATCGTAAGTTGAATGCTCATTAATAATTAATTAATTCAAGGTGATACTGATCACTGACGCCTTCTCAACTTTACAGCTTACCACCACAAACCAGAGCTAGAAAGAAGAGAGCCACTAAAGCTGAAAAGTTGCAAAAGGATCTATTGGGTATAAAGGTAATTTACAATTAATTAATGGAATCTTGATTCTTTCTCTTCTCTATCAAATCTCGAATTTATTATAATGAATTCTAGAGATCCAAAAACGAACAATCAGAAAGGTTTTCAAATTTTCACCCACATTATATTTTTTTCAACCACCAAATTGAAGACTAACATATATCAACTTACTACTAAATATAGCGTACCTACGTAACCACTCCAAAGAGCAAAGGTAACTACTGCTTCTTCTGTGGTACCATGGAAACACCTGAGTGGAGAAAAGGTCCAGGAGGTCACAAAACGTAAGTATTTCAATTAAACTTTTACTATAATGCAAGTTTAGTTCAGGTATTAACAATATCGCTTATCGTCTAACTATTTACCAATAGATTGTGTAATGCTTGTGGACTCCATTACGCTAAAAATATAAAGAAAGAATCAATCAAGAACTCTCAACAAAATCAAAATGAATCCACTTGCCAATCTATGAATGTATCCTCTTTGTTAGAGAACTAATAATCCGTTTCAATTTTACACTTATAAATTACCTTGCTAGAGAAAAAAAAAAAATCAGCCTTGTACTTCTTACAACCATTTGTTTTCCATCAATTATAGCGTATGCTCCTCAACATCATCACATTCCTGCAACTCACTATTTATTAGCAATTACCAATATCTGTTACATTCACAATAACAACGTGGCAACCATCATCCTCGACATCCCGTCTCTTCATCAAGGGACTTGTATTATGAATTCATCAAAAGCATCACTCCTGCTCACCTCCACTCCCAACAAATTGTAAATTATTTGTTATAATAAATTTTATTTATTTAAAATAAATTTAAAATAATAATGTTTTAAAATATTTTGAAAGAACTTTGCAAAACATTCTTTGTTCTTTATTCTTTTAATTCTCCCAGAGTTAGATGGCTGATTGATGTTTGGTTTGGTCCTAGTCCCCGACACTAAAACGATCGTGGTGTCTTAACACTGGGATCAGTGTCTACATCTACGTGACTTGACAAACCGCACCCATTCCCTTTTAGTGACATAAGATTTTAGAATAAACAAACTAATACACACTACTATAAACCACCAATTGATAAATTTGTGCAAGAAAAATTAACCACCCTATCAATTTCACACATAGAACCCAAAAAATTTTGAGTTGCAACTTTTTTGATTTTTTTAGAAATGATCGTGCAATTTGTGTTGACAGGTATCAACACATGAATCGATCTCAGTAAATTAATTAACGATAATATTAGTTAGTTGCTAGTTGAATAGTTTTAATGAACTATTGACGATAAATTTTAGATAAAGTCTATGCTCTCAACTTAGTTTTTAATATCTTGATTCTGAGGGATCTCACTCTTTGTTTTCAAAATATAATTGATGAATGTGCATCTACAATGGATATATGATGAGAGGTTATTTGAGTTCATAATAATTTTTGGAGTAAAATGTGTGATGATTTCACCTTACCTCTTCAACCTATGAATGAGTTTTTGAATCCATAAAAAGTAACTTTTTATTAGATTAAAATCAATCAATTAGAATCTGAGGTAGTTTTATAGGCTATACCAATAACATTCAAACCATTGGAACTTGAGGGTGAAAGAAAGGATGAAATGTCTAGAGTGAACTAGAATCTTTTCTTTTGTTTTTTATCAATTTAGTTTGAATTCTATCAGATTAATGATGAGTGTGACAATATGTTAGTTCAACAAGAAAAATATTATATCACTGGACTGAGTCGATTTAAACTCTTTAGACATTGCGAAGAGCAACTGACAAACTGCCTGAATTTCCAATATATAGGTACATATCAGGTGTACAAGTTTGATTTAGCAAAGTTGATTAAACTTATTTGGAAATTGTTTATTTCATTTGGAAACAATCAAACAGGTATAGCAAAATCGAGCAATAACCCCAAAAACAGAAATAACCTATAAATAAATAAATAAAGTTGTACTTTATTAAAAAAAAATACCCAACCTGATGAGCTAGTTTGAATGTCTTTTTATACCTTTTATAAAACACTTCACTCCACTCCTGTGAAGCAAGAAACCAATCCAATCCAATCCTAGAATAATAATTTGATAACTCTAGCTGACAAGCAGCCACATAGAACTCAAAAAGAAAAAACAGGAAGTCACCCTAAAAGAATATGTTGCATGAACGTTTTCATCATGTATCGTGAATCGCTATATTGGTTTCAGATGTGGTTCTATATAGGGGTAATAAGAACAGTACTGAAACACACCAATTATAATCATGCAAGGGTTGCTCATTCTTCACATGATAAGCTTGAATAATCGATACATCTCACCCCCAGCCAACCCACTCACATTTGATATAAATATCAAAGGGGAGCAGCTGCAAAGCAAATGCTGTGCTGTGGTGTTTGGGTGTCAAGAATAAACCTAATAAAAAAAGATAGCAAAACATTTTTGATAGGTCTGTTGCTGACCCTTGATTGAAAACAATCCCCCCATGCTCATTTGATTCCAAAAAAAATCGAGAAAATTAAAATATTAGAAATCAATCTGCAATACCCACCAACCCTTCACTCTTGCCAAAAAATTACATTCACAAACTAACATTAATAAAATTTTAAATAAAATAAACGTAAAAATTAAAAACATAAACATCACCATAACTTTTTTAAAACACACTAATACATTTTCAAATTAGATACAAACACACCCACCAACAAACACACAATAATAAATAAATAAATAATAGTAATAATAATAATTTGTTTTTTTTATAATTATTATTTATTCATCAATAACATCAACCACAACAAAACAACAACCTCCATCTTTCAACAACAGTAACCCACAATTTCACATCATTATCATTCAATATTCATTTTCCATACTACCTTAATTCATCAGTCAGTCAATTGATCAACCTTTCAATCTGTCATCAAATCATCTATCAATTCAGTTTGCTACACTTTTAAAATCATAAACTCACTCACTAATCATCATATTATTTCAATTAATTCTAAATATTAATATTATTAATAAGAATAATATTTTGGTAGTTAGTTAAATAGTTGTAGCAATTAAAATTACAATTATTTATACCAATACAACAGTAAATTAAAAATACTATTATTAAATAATAATAATCACAATAATTATTTATAAATAATAATATCTATAATAATAATTCATTTATTATTAAAAATAGCAGCAAATATTTGTATTTAATTAAATTATTCAGTTGGATCGAAAATTTTCAAAACAACCAACCAAAAAAAGGTCGAAATATTATTATTTATCTATAATTTATTTATAAAAATTGCAAATAATTAAATAATATAATAATAATAATTCTACTATTATTTATTTAATTATTATTATACTACTACTACTACTTCAGTCATAGTATTTTTTCACTTAAATGAGCTCATTTTTAGATATATTACACTATCAACATCAGTCTGAAAAGAATAAGTTCAATTACATCATCTAGTATACCCTTACTTGAGCAGTACAGTACTTTATCAATACCTCTAATCCCACAATCAAGTAAATCATACTACCCTCAACTACAACAG
This sequence comes from Heterostelium multicystogenum, assembly GCA_003667245.1. Lineage (NCBI taxonomy): Eukaryota > Evosea > Eumycetozoa > Acytosteliales > Acytosteliaceae > Heterostelium > Heterostelium multicystogenum. The sequence goes on along the minus strand of RCNN01000096.1, from coordinate 17,994 downwards.
TAAACTAGCAGTCCAACAACAGACCAACTAAACAAACGTTATTACAATTGTCAACAACAATCATCCGTCACATTGGTTAAATACTCAAATAGTATTCTATCAAAACTAATCCAACCAATCAGACAACCATCAGAAAGAAATACAATCAACAACAACAGAGAAGTAAGCAATTCAGTTATTATCTTTTAAGAGGTTTGTGTCCTATTCATTCAAATTTCCACTGAATAGCAATTTAGAAAATGTGATCAATTTTTTGATTTATAAATTGGTTGTTATCATCGCAATCAATTACCTATTATTGCACTCCACATTTTAGTTACTTCATCCACTGCCAATCTATGCAATTCAATCGATGATTATTTTATCATTTTATCATTTTCTTTAATTCACCCCATCTGATCACGGATAACTATTATTTTCCGACCAACACACTCAACCACAACAATCTTGAATTATATATTGTTTGGTAAACCTATTTTTAACCCCAGGGTAATATAATTATCATTTTTACATCACCCTTTCTCATGTCTATAGAATAATTTAACTAAATCGGGTACTTTGGAATAAATTGATTTATAATACATCTGTTATTTATTAATACATCCAATTTATCAGCAACCAGCTTGATAGCAAATGAAATCATACAACATTCTGCATGCAGGCAGCAATCATCAAATTCGTTACTTATCCACATATATTATTTCATTTTCCTTTAAAATACATGCAAATCACCACCCCACATTTAACGGACTGAAGTGAGATTACAATTTTCCAAAAAAGAAATTAAACCAAATGATCAAATAAAAAATAATTGGTTATTAACATATTCACCTAAAACTACATATAGAATTTTAAGTCCTCATTTGTAGAATAGCGTCGTCTAACAATGAATAACAACAATTTCTTGTTGAAAAATCCGAGAGTGCCCGATCACTTCTCTAATCTATGTGATGTATTACCCCCAACCGTACAGTCAAATAGTCACTACATCCCAAAACGATTATCAGCAATCACCACACACTGGTAATCCATATCTCTATCAACAACCTCAACAGGATTACCATTTGGTATATCAATCTTCTCAACCTTTAAATTATTACAACAGCAACAACAATAGTAGTCATAATTTGATTAATCATCAACAACAGCAACCAATGTTGAATGCTGCCATTTCGTTGTCTTCAATCCATAAATCAAGATCTTCCCTCTCCAATATACATCAACAAAAATCAATGACTCCCACCAAGGTATTTGCTCCTGATTCTGGTGATATTCACTCGGATTCCAATAGCACCAGCCCAACTTATTTGTCAGATAATTCTTCGCCATCTATGGATCAGCCAAGCTCCCCAATTGATTCTTCGCATCCAAATAGCAGCAGTGGTTCAATTGAATTATTCAATTTCACTGGTTCCAGCTCTGATATGAGAATCAACAAGTTGAGCACATCCTCGTCATCAAACGCCTTACCCATTTCAGGCTTCAGTTTGAGCCAAGGTAATGATGCACAAGCTGATTATGATGCATTGAGAGAGGCATGGAAAAAGGTAATAATTAAATTAAAACCTATGTTTAGATTTGATCCGTTATTAATGCAATTTATAATATAGACAAGAGATATTTCAACAGATATAACAAAGATTTCAAAGCAAGCATCAAAGTCAGAGTTCACCTTGGTAGATTCTGTCCATGCTCTTCAGAAGGAATTGGAAACACTTGGTAGTCTTTTGAATTTCATGAATGAAAAGGCAAACAATTTAAAGAACGATGAGAGATTGAAAAAGAAGAAGAAGGAATCTGATAGAAACGCTGAAAAGAGAGTATGTTAACTACTTTATTAAATATTTTATATGTTTCTAACAATCTTTCAAATAATTTTAGAAAAAGAGAAGAGAAGCAACCATGTTATTGAACAATGTTTGCAAGAATTGCAATACCACCGATACTCCAGAGTGGAGAAAGGTCCAGATGGTACCAAGTCATTGTGTAATGCATGTGGTTTGCACTATGCTAAAAACTTGAAGAGAGAAACTATGAATCAACCCAATCCTGTTATCCAACCAAAGGAAACCATGAAAGTCGTTTCCATCCTCAACTGAGCGCCGTCTGGATTATATACACAATCATCCCAACAAACAACACTGTATTCTTTATTACACTATAACCAATAACTTTATATTATGCTTATAGTTCCTCCACTCAACTCACCTTCTCCAACCACACATCTTTTTTTTTTTTTTCGACTGTAAATCAATCCCTCCACTCACACAAGCAATCTCTCTAGATTGTTTGTGATGCCAACAACTCTGTTTTAAAACATGTTTACTTTGGAAGTTGATAGAGTAGATTCATCGCTATTCTATCTATCCATACTTTTTTTAAGAAAACAGTGGACATTTATCCACTATCCGCCTCAGACTGGTTTGATGCACTCACGCTAGCGATAGTGTGGCGTATCAAACTGCCACCTTAGCCATTTTAATATTGTTTTGTTTTTCCCCTTTCCGAACAATATTAATTGTATATTTTCGAAGACACAAATACTCATGCCAAAACAAAAAACATCAAATAAATTATTATTATTTAAAAACAAGAATATCAATTGACAAATCAATTAATTGAATAGAAAAGATGTTTGGTTCTTTTTGTTTTCTAATAAAAAATCATGATATAATGAGTCAAACAAGAAAATCCCGACAACTCAATCCTAATATGTCACTTAATGAATCTAGATTCCATTCGTCATTACCTTTGAGTTTCAACGGGATAGGTTGGGGCTAGCTCCACTCTTATGTTGGAATTAATGATACTCAGCTCGAATTTGATTTTTTGATTTTTATTTTTATTTTTGACATCACTCAACATATCTCAATGGTTGTTTCAACAACAAGTAAGATATATTATTTATAGTAGTAATAGTAATAGTAATAGTAATAGTTGTATAGCATATCAATATAGTAGTATTAGTGATAGTTCTTGTTGTTCACTAGCAGTTTATACATAAGAATGTTGTATGCAATGATTTCAACAATCTATTGGTAATATTTTTAATATATTTAAAATTTGAAAAAAATTTTTAAAAAAAATTAACATAGCATACTAATACCCAAGTTGTTATTGTTGTTATTATCTCTCTCTTCTATCATTGTTGTTGTTTTTATACATTGTTATATGTTGATTGGATAAAATGTCAATGTTTGTTTTGATCTCTATCATCTTATTATGTTTATATATTACTTTTTATTATAATAGGGGTGGTCTCATTGTTGGTGCTGGTGTTGTAGGATTATTGTCGTTGGTATATGTTGGTCAAGAGAAGTTGATCTATTTCCCAGATACATCTCACTTTCTGAAGCCAACGGACTATGGATTTACAGAGGAAAACTTTGAAGAGAATATACTTACTGCCAAGGATGGTACAAAGATTCAAACCTGGTTTTTCAAGCAGCCGCAACCCAAGAATGCTCCTACCATGCTGTTCTGTCATTCAAATGCTGGAAGTAAGCATCATAAATCTTCTATCGTAATTCATTTATCCATCTCTAACAACTCCAATCAAAATGATCATCTTCACAGATTTAAGTCACAGATTACCAAATATAAGACATTTGTATGATATTGTTAGATGCAATGTTTTGATTATCTCTTACAGAGGCTATGGAAAGAGTCAAGGTGTACCAACAGAGCAAGGTATAAAGTTGGATGTTGATGTAGCTATGGAGTTTTTGCTTTCAGATGAATCAATTGACAGAGATAGAATATTTGTATTTGGTAGATCACTGGGTGGTGCAGTTGCAGTCGACGCTTCATCTAGATATCCAAGCATTGTATGTATAGCAATCGCTTAATTCTTTTAGATTCTATACTCATACTATTACGTCAATAGATAAAAGCAAATATTTTGGAGAATACATTTTTATCGATTCCAGATATGGTCGATGTAGTTTTACCTCAACTCAAGGTCTTCAAATTGCTGTGTAAGAATAAGTGGTCAACAAACGAACTCATAAAGAACATCAAGACACCAATACTCTTCCTGTCTGGTAAGAGAGACGAGCTTGTGCCATCAACTCACATGCTTAAGCTTGAGGAGTTGGCCGACCAATGTAGAAAGAAAAATGATTATATATGAAAAGGGACAACACATGAATTTAATGATGCAACCAAATTATTATAAGCATATTAGAGAATTTTTGGAAACTGTTTTTGGTGTATGGGATTAACATTTACATTTCAGCAAATATAATATATTAATAAATAACTAAATACACATACAAATAAACCAATCAATCATCAACAATGAGTGTTTAATTTCTGTGTTTTTCAAGAACACAGTGAAAAAACACCAAAGTTTAAACCCTTTTCACAGTTACTCCTATAATTATGTTCATCAAATCATCTACCCAAATGATGGATGAACGGTTCTATTTTTAAACAATAAGATTTTGGTGTTACCAAATATCATTGGTCAGGTTTAATTTTAACATATTTGCATCTATTGCATACCCACTTTGTAGTTCAAACACACGGAATTCAATTAAGCAAATATTTAATTTGATTAACTTTTTATTTATTTTTATTTCATACATAGACTATAAATACAAGTTCTTGTACATGTATTTCATATCAATTGTATAATTCTAAAATGTCTGAAATAAAAAATATTTTAGTTATTGGTAATTCCCAAGAAGGTAAGTTATATCTTTTCATAGTTTTTTTAGTTATTTTATTAAAACAAATAAAAATAGGAAAATCAACTTTCATCAAAACAGTCGAGACTGGTTTGAACCCCCATGAGAGTTCATTTGAATTGTATGAACCTGGGCCATCAATTCCATCAACTCAACAATGCTCCGAAATTACGGTTGTAGGTCCAAACAATACAAAGTACTCCTTTATAGATACCCCAGGCTTTAAAGATAACGAAACCTATTTTGATCTAATCTATAGTGAGGTTCGCAAATTGGATAAAATTACCGCTATAATAATTGTTCTTAATGGTACCCAGAATAGTCTAAAGGAGCTCAATGAGAAGATAGGATATTTTATTCCAGAAGAATTTAAGGAAAATGCCATATTTGTTTTATCTAGTACTATTAATTTTCCACAGGTTCCACTTTCTAATCTTGGTCTCTCTCTTTGTCCGGATGATGATGAAAAAGTATTCCAAATGAATAATTCTTACTTTATGAAATTAAATGAGAACCTGAATCAGACTAGAAGAGAGGAGGAGGTTAAACAAAGAAAAAATGATTTATCTAATTCCAGAAATCAACTTGCTAAAATATTCAAAGCAATCGATAAAATGGAGCCCCATAGCACTGAGTCATTTAAAAAAATTCAAGATACCTTTCAAGGTGTAGTAAGAAACATTGGACTTGTAATGAAATTGCTCTTTACAAATCATTCCGTAGGATATTCCATCTCTAACATTCCAAATGATTTCAAGGAAGAGATGAATCTATTCAAGAATTTGGTAATAGAGGATTTACCTTATGTTGACTCTTCACATACCCTCAACTCAATTTGTACTTCTTGTACAAAGGATTGCACACACTGCTGCTTCAAAGTATGTTTGATTTTTCCTAGATTTTGTTCTTGTATCCGGTTTCATAGTGAAAACTGTATAACCTGTGGTTGCCCAGTTCAAAGGCATTTGCATGGCTATATAAAAGTAGACAAAAAAAACAAATCTATTATAGATGCCCTTTCAGACATTAAAGAAGTACAAGAGTTTTGTGGATATCAACTATTGCCAAAGTATGTTGGTTTCTGTTAAAGAAGAAATAAGGAAAATTATTTCCAAAGAAAGAGAATCAATTTCAAAGGAAATAGAATTTTTGTGTAATAGAAATCTATCTAAAGTGTATGCCCATGAAGTATTTAAACTCTCTAAAAAATTCTGTGTGAATTTAAACTCTCTCGAAAATTCAACAAAAGAGATATGGGGAAATGAGGTAGAAGAGATAATTAAATTTTTCGATCCAAATTTTAAATATCAATTGTAATGTCATTTTAAATGATGTAAACAACAGAAAACATTTAAATAATAAAAAAAACGTTTTTAAATCCTTTAAATTGTTTAAAAGTCAATTATATTTGGTATTCTTTCATAAACATAAGTAGGCGTTTTTTATTTTTTTAATTTGATTTCTATAGAATACTCTATCTTCTTATTATACAATATAACTAAAATATTTGACAAGGGAGAACGGTGCCTTGTCAATGAAATACTCCCTTTCCATCACTTTTCAATTGACACCTTGGTTGCTACACATTTTCCACTTTAACAACCTTGGAAATTCGAAAACAGGAATTAGATAAGGATTTTCTAGTGACATTGGTGAATAAAGTGATTAGAGCTCCAAATATTGAAAGATACTCCTCAGATGGAAGTCCACTGGCATCACTCTGCGGACTAAAATTTCAATCGTCAAGTCATATTCCCTCAGTAAAACTTACCTACAATATGTACGTAGATACACTCACTGATGAGGAAGTCCAAGAAGCTGGATAACGTCATCTCATGGTTCCTTTGGGCGTCCAATTCGGCCCCTTTCTCAGACTTCAAACACTACAGAAAAACTATGTCTAAGCAACGTGCTGTTCAGCACTGGAAGCGAGGAGGCGTCTCTTTGTGGGACATCAGACTGAGAAATGTGGCTCAAAGAGTGTGGTTCTTTAACAGATACCTCTACCTCTCTTCGTTGAAACCTTATAGCCTCAGCTACTTTGATAGTTGGATTAAACAACAGAGGTGCAATAATGTCTCTTCGATATTCCTTTTTTTTTTTTTTTTTTTTAATCATCCAGGTGATCATAATTTATTAATTAAATAATAAATGGTGAGGGTCAGAACCTCACAGTGTACTATATATATATATTTCACGACACAAAGGGACAGTCGTGATTGTCCGAAATATATTTTTTTTTTTTTCATTTTTCCCGTTTTCCTGTTTTTTTTTTTTTTTTTTTTTTTTTTGTTTTGTATTCATATCCAAATGAAATATTAATCTATAAATGAACGCGGGAGCGCCAGATTGGGGATATCGCAACCAGAGATGGTGAAAATGTTCCAGTCTTTTTTGAACTCATTGATAGCAACGGTGGTGGCTGGTTCAGCAGTGCCTTTGGAAGCCAGCGATAAACAGAGCTTATGGTAATTTATTGCAACCAAGTTTTTATAGTACTTGCTTGACAACTTAGGAATGTTAGTGAAGTCAAGTGTCTTATCACCATACAGATTGTTGGACACCACTCTCCATATGGCTCTGATTATGCACGCGGTTAAATGCAGAAACGGCAGTTTGGTTCTCTTACCTGATTTGGTATTTATAAAAGAGATGTTAGTGATAGACCAGTTTAGGAGATTGTAACCGCAATATCTTCTATATTGATTCTTGGTTTTTGATAGTAAAGTTAACCCAAAAAGAGCAATGCAACCAAAGAAATAATGGTCATATGGCTTTGAGTCTATTGAAAGACCACACAGGACACAGTTATGCTCTTCCCTGAGATGGTTAATGGGGAGAGCGTGGGCGAAGAAACGGAATATAACGTCCCGACAGGCCGGACCTTTGATTTTGGCTATGTTCTTGAACTGCTCATCAAAAGAGAATCTAGTCAGCAGGGAAATGGTACTTTGACCATCAGTTCTTCTGATGTAAGGATGATCCTTCTTAAACAACTTCCCGTAGATTTCACTGAGGCTAGGGAGTTCATTGCTTGGGAGGCGTATAGGGGAACCATGTCGAGTGTTTGAGGCTAGTTTGTCTCTAAACTCAAGCCAGGGAAGATAATAAGACTTAACGACGATGGGAAGGTCATCAACGTTGATTTTGTAGGCCTTGAGGTCGGCTAGGAGGTTTTTCCAATTTTTGAAATAACCAAAGTTTTTGTCCGAACCAAGGACTCTGTTGAAAACCCATATTTTATAGGCCTTCGATCTGAGCCTAAGGTCAAAGAGGTTAAAACCACCAACCTCCCAAGGGAAGCAAGACCGGTCGGAGGCCATTAAAGTTATGAAATTTGAAGATACAATCCTAGAGGAAGAGAAAAACCAATTAATCAGTTTGTTTAATTTTGTAAAATCTTCGTCCGACGGAGACTCCAGGTAGAGATGATAGAAGAGCTTAGGCAAAACATATGAGTTAATGATGGCCGACCTAGCCCTAAGGGTTAGTGAAGGTCTTTTGAATAGGGAGACATCAGCTTTGATTTGATTAATGAGAGTACTTAGCTTAGATTCGTGACCTTTGGACCCAAACATCACCCCAAGGTAGCGCGATATTCCTGCGAGCTTGCCATGCTAAGTGGCACTTGCTAGCGTCGCACCTCAAACATGTCAAAACCTGTCTCTTTAATGGCACAGCACTGTTACTATGAGTCAATTTTTACCGCATGCGTAATTTTACGTATTAAAAATTCGCCCAATGGGGGGCTCGAACCCCCGACCACAAGGTTAAAAGCCTTGCGCTCTACCGACTGAGCTAACTGGGCATTTTGGTGTTCATTAATTTATCTAAACTCATGTACCACATTTACCAAGAAGACTTCTGATGACAGCAGCGATGTAACCCACAGATGGAATAATGATGACGTAGCATTCTAGAATCATGCAACCAGGGATTCTATTAGAACAACCAATCAGTATAAATAGATTAATTCAATGTATCAATAAAGATAGTCTTATATTCTAAATTACTTGATCATCTCATAAATTATTCGTAACAATTTGGTAGCATCTGAAGAACTTAAAAAAAAAATACAATATAATGGAAATCCAAAAGCAATTCCAAGATTTACAAGAGGCAATAATGAGCCTAACTATTGAACTTCAGAATCAAAATAATAAGATTCAGGCACAACATCAATTTGTGCAGGGCCAAATAAGTAATCTTAAACCAGCCGCCGGAGCTAGACCTGCAGTGAAATATGGTACTCCACCTAAGTTTGAGGGAAAAACTGATGGAATGCAGTGGACAGAATGGATTGAAATATTTAATCGTTATGTTAGATTGACAAATTGTCCTGAGGAAGCACAAGTTGATTTATTAGAGACATATTTGTCGGGACCCGCTAGTAGACATGCCCATTATATTAAGATGACCGCCGGAGATGATGCTATAACTTTAGAATACATGGCTCGCAGAATGAGAGAACGCTTCCAGCCAGAGAATCGTGCTGATACGGCCAGAAAAGAGTTATACGCATTAAGGATGAGGGGCAACAAGTCAAGAGACTTGGAGGAATATAATGAGAAATTTAGTCGCTTAGCCCAAGATGTAGCCACGATGGCAGATGATGACTTGCGTATGTTGTACATAGTCGGTTTGGAGAAATCGATTGCAGAGAAGGTAGAGGACTTGGAACCAGTATCATACCAAGATGCTGTTAGACAAGCTTACAAGATAGTGATGAGAATCTCTACTAGTTCTACAGTGCCAACGATTGAAAAGATGGAACTGGGAAGAATGGATGGCCATAAACTCAGAGGAAAGAAAGGTACTCGTATTTCAAGTGACCAATGTATGTATTGCAAGAAGAAGGGACACTGGAAGAAGGATTGCTTTGAATGGAAGAAGTCAAAGGAGACCGAGGGAAAAGAGAGAAAGTAGATGATGACTCCGAATCTACTGTTCTTGCAATGGAGTCAGGGGAGAGTGCGTTAATAAGAGCAAGTATCTTGATTAACGGGAAGGAGTCGGTAGGAGTGTTGGATAGCGGTGCGTCATCAAATTTCATGGCGACAGCTAAAGCTGTGGAATTGGGATTGACGGTAGATAGTGATAAAAAGTATAACGTTCGTTTAGCAAACGGAATGTTAATTAGGGCAGATGGATTGGCGACGTGTGTAGTAAATCATGAAGGAGCGGAGCATGAACAATCTTTTGTTGTGTTCAAGGAATTGAAGAATCCAATAATTTTAGGTTTACCATGGTTAAAGACTAGGAATCCTCAAATTGATTGGAAGGAAGAATCACTCGGAAGTCTAGATGTGACCAAGGAAATAGTGTCAGCCAAAAGTTTGAACAGAGCTCTTAAAAGAGGTAAAGTGGAAGAAATTTACTTACTCACTATAAGGAATGAAGAGACACTCAATGAAGCATCAATTGCAGTCGAAGAACTTAACAATACTCGTGTGGTTAGAATGTCAGAAACTGAGATACTATCGCATACGATAAGGATGGAGTACAGGGACGTACTCGTGGATAAACTACCGGAAGAGCTTCCGCCGGATAGAGGTGTTAAGTTAGCTATTAGAGAAGTGGAAGGAAGTGTACCGCAATACAGGCCGCCATATCGTTTAGCTCCAGTAGAGGAGGAAGAAATCAAGAAGAGAATCCCAGAAATGTTGAAACAAGGTATTATTGAACCAAGTAATTCGCCATACGGAGCAGGAATTCTGTTTGTAAAGAAGAAGGACGGATCTCTAAGAATGTGTGTGGATTATCGTGCATTAAACAAACAAACTATCAAAGACAAACATCCATTACCAAGAATTGATGAACTGTTGGAAACTGCAAGTGGAGCCAAATACTATTCATTGATAGATTTAAGATCTGGTTATGAGCAACTGTACCTAGAAGAAGAAAGCAGACCTAAGACCGCGTTTGTTTGCAAGCAAGGACAATTCCAGTATCGAGTAGTACCGTTTGGTTTGACCAATGCACCAGCAACGTTTACCAGAATGATGATGAAGATATTTTCGGAATATATCGGGAAGTTCATGGTTATCTACTTAGACGACATACTAATATTTTCGAAAACTTTAGAAGAACATAAGAAGCACTTGAAGCTAGTTTTAGATCTACATCGGAAAGAGAAACTCTACGCGAATTCGAAGAAGTGTCTGTTCTTCCAGACTGAGATTGAATATCTTGGACATCATCTTTCAGCTGAAGGTATCCGACCATCTGAATCGAAAGTTTCAGCTATTCAGGAATGGAAAGTGCCAAAGACAATAGAAGAAGTGCGAAGTTTCCTAGGCACAATGGCTTATTTCCAAGACCACATACAAGGCTATGCAGAATTAGCAGCACCATTGTCTGATTTGTTAGCAAAAGATGCGAAGTTTGTTTGGACTGAGAAAGAGCAAAAAGGTTTCGAAGGTTTGAAGAAAGAATTAGCGAAACGTACTTTGTTAAATCCTATTCAGAAAGACGTACCATTTGTGTTAGAGACAGATGCCTCGGACATAGCAATTGGAGGTGTGTTATATCAATCAAAGGATCCATTAAAGAGAACCCTGCCAGTAGCGTTTATATCCAGAAAATTGACAAAGGAAGAGAGGAAATACCCTGTGAGAGAGAGAGAACTATTAGCCATAATATACGGAATCGAGAAGCTAAGACATCACTTACTAGGTCCACCAATTACCATTGTCACTGATCATGAGAGTCTTAAGTATTTAAAGACGCTACCTAAACCGAACCCAAGATTGACTAGATGGATTCAAAAGCTAGAAGAATACGATTATACAATTGTACACAGAAGAGGTGAAGATAACATTGTAGCTGATGCGCTGTCAAGAAACTATTCAACTATAAATATTGATGAGTCATGGCGTGAAGAATTAGTGCAAAAATATTTGATTGATGAAAAATTCTGTGATATTCTAGAACGGTTGGAAAAAGGAATCGAAATTAATTCTTATTCATTGAATCAAGAAAACTCACTAATCTACAAAAATCAAACTAGGTTATGTATTCCGGATGACAAGGAATTGAAGTTAAAGTTAATTTATAACCATCATGACTCAATCTTATCAGCTCACAGAGGATTTGAAACCACATATGGGAACTTAAGAGAGTTGTATTACTGGCCAAAGATGTACGACGAGATCAAGAAGTATGTTGAAGGTTGTGAAACATGTCAAAAGATTAAGTATAGACGTCCAGTTGAGTCTAGTCTACATCCGATACCACCGCCTGACAAGCCGTTTGAAACTATATCTATGGATTTTGTGACAGCCTTACCTAGAACCAAGCAAGGAAACGATTCTTTATTAGTGGTAGTAGACAAGTTATCGAAATTCGTCACAATCATACCAACCACAAAGACAGTGACAGCTGAAGAAGTCGCAAATCTGTTTATAGAACATGTGTTCGTTCATCATGGTATGCCGAGAAAGATTATTTCGGATAGAGACACTAGGTTCACTAGCGATTTTTGGAAACAATTAACAAAGAAATTGGATGTCAAGTTGGCGCTATCAACAACATATCACCCACAGTCAGACGGCCAAACAGAAGTATTCAACAGGGTAATACAAGAGAGAATGAGAGCATATCTTCACTCACAATCAAACAACTGGGAAGAGACGTTACCGTTAATTCAATTTTCGTTAAACAACACAGTCAATTCAACAACTGGATTATCCCCATTTGAAGTTATTTATGGAAGAAAACCATTGGTTCCAGCGACATTAACTTACTTTAAAAGATATGATGAAGACTACAGTACAGCAGAAGAATGGAGACTCAGACAAGCAAATCGGTGGATGGCAGCTAAAGATGCTATCGAAACAAGCAATGAGAAATTATCAATGCCAGATAGTAGTCAAACGAATATCAAAATAGGAGATTGGGTATTGATCAAATCAAAGCACGTATACTCCAATGCCAAGGAAGAAGGAAAGTTGACACCTATCAACATAGGACCGTTTGAAGTAATTGATGTAATCAAGTCAGATTTAGGAATACCGATTTCATTCAAGGTGCAACTACCAATTCAATTCAAGATTCATCCAGTATTCCACGCGTCGAAACTCATACCGTTCAGAACTCAACCAATGAAGGAAGGAGACCCAACAATTTTCTACAACTCAAGAGCAGCTGATATCAAGATCCTTCAACATAGACCTACCAAGACAGGATTTACATATTTGGTAAAAGACATGAAAAAGAATATATCGGCGTGGATTAAAGGAACAGCCATGAGTTCGGCGATCAACGAGTATTGGAGAACAGTTAGCAAGATAATGTCCGATGGTGTGACTGAAGTCAAGGGGGGGTAAATTGTAACCCACAGATGGAATAATGATGACGTAGCATTCTAGAATCATGCAACCAGGGATTCTATTAGAACAACCAATCAGTATAAATAGATTAATTCAATGTATCAATAAAGATAGTCTTATATTCTAAATTACTTGATCATCTCATAAATTATTCGTAACAAGCGAGAGCGTCATGTGACATTGACGAAGGTGGAATCGGGCTCTGGATATGACAAACAGAGCATCAGCACAAAAAGCCTGGTTATACGAGAGATTCTTGGAACATTGTTCTAACAACAGAGAGGACAACCTTTCCTTTGGAAAGGTTTGGAAACAGCAATCATTGGACAAATCCAAGTCAAAACTAGTTCTCAAATTCAAAGAAGCCTGGAAAGTCATGTTCCCACCCCACTATCACAAGCTAATTGAAACCTTCACCCTTCCTACCAACTACCTACAAGTATCTGAGGATAAGCCCAGAGTCAAACTCAAGGAGGTCTACTACACAATGATGGACAATCAAACAAAAAAAGAGAGGAATCTGTTCAAACCAACTCCCGGCCAAATCGAAATCCAATCGAAGGGAATCAACATCTTAGCCCATATCAGGAAACTTTCCAAAATCAAACCGATCAAAGGAAGAGACCTCATCTGACGCTATTTTCTCAATATCCTGCCCCTAGTCAAAGGTACCAATGTAACCTGCATTCATTGTAATGCACCTGAAACCTCAGAGCATATCTTCTTCAACTGTCCTTATGTCCATTCAGTGCTAGTCCCTCACTTTGAAGAAGCAGCCAAACAAATCGACGTCAAGTTCAACAGATGGGAAATCCGGAGACTCAACATCTCCAAAGAAAGCGAACTTTTAACCAACCTAATCGCCTTACTTATGGAATATGCCTGGAACCACAGAAACAAGAAGATACACAACGAAACACCTAGCTTCATAAACGAAGACATCATACTCCATAGGCTCAAACACGTTGTGAAATCCGTATATTACACCTCTTTAGAAAGAATCTTATGGTGGACAAACAAAGGAACAACGCAACAAAGGATGGTCTAATCATCCTGTGCGATCTTAAGATCACAGAAATTACCAACCATTACAACAAACATTGGAACAACAACAAACTAATTACATTACAACTACCCAATTCAAATCAAAATCTAAATCAGGTTTAAGCTAACAGTCAACAACCTGACCAAACAAACAAACAGTTATCACTCATTCCAGAGATCCAAACTGAGAGGCAACAATCAACTGGAAAGATGATGATCCAAACTATTCAGAACCGACCACTCAACTGACTATTATAAGATTGATATACTTCCCAATTAATAATAGATTCAATAAACTAGCTTTAGAATTTGAGATGGTTATAGATGATAACCATCCTATTCACTTGTCTCAATATATATATATATATATATATTGAATTATCATTGTTATTGAAAGATGTAAACTGGACAAAGGTTTTGACAATCGATGCCTTCAAGAAGCTTCACCCATTAGGTTTGGTTTCAAACAGTGAAGTTGAATTCAATGATGGAACAGATGGTTTAATTGTTAAGTTCTACATTCAAGCCGCTTAAACTAAACAGCATTACATCAAATCAAAAATCTTCAATCAATATATTTAATCTCAACATGTAATAGTATTCATTAATAATAATAATAATAAACCTTATTTAAATTGTATAATTATAAGATCTCTCAAAAGAGCTGTTAACAATAATATAGAATAGACTCTATAACTGAAAGTTTATTTATGATGATATTCTATATCGTTAAAAACTATTGACACTGTAGATTGCTGGATGGACTTCTCTTTGGTCAATGAAATTGGTTTCATATGAATTGGAAGTCTGGCTACAACTTTGTTGAGAGTGCAACAATAATTTGGTATTTTGGAGGATTGTACAACAGCTAAGAACATTTTGATTTTAAATTATTTAGATTGAATGATATAATACATTGTTTAAACAATGTATTAATACAATATTTATAGCCATTCCAAGCTCTGAAACACAAATTTCTGTCAAAAATATTTATATTGTCAATTAGTTTCACATGAAATTTGTGATTGACAAATTGACATTTAGAAGGTCCAAAATAATAAAATCTTTGTCAATCAAATTTTCTGTGAAGCTTTATTGTTGACTTTCCAATGAAGGATAATCTTTTTGTCATTGTTTTCTGTTAGTTATTTATTGCTCATCAACAATATTTTGAATCGGCTGTTGTTGTAAATTTTGATTTTTAATTAACTTTAAACAAAGACATGGTCAGTATTTTTTGAAAATAAACAAAACCTAACACTAGCACAATACATACATCTTGTAACTCTCTCTTTGTATCTTCTTCCATCTTTCTAATGTCATTCATATCCATTCCAAACCACTCATCCATCCAACAGAATACTTGACGATGACCCATGAATAAGATATCTCTAATTGCAGCCCTTTGGATAAATTGCTCTACTTTTGTTTGGAATCCCCAATATTTTAAACTCGACTTTACAAACTTTATAACTACACATTACAGGAGATGTATTTTTCTAAGAGAAATATATTAGTTGCCAATGTAACTGTGAGGAAGTTTTATTTATCAATACATACCGACCAATCTTTTGCAAGCTTTCCTCTTCCGGTTTTCTGTGAAACGAATAAAGTTGGGTCCTCTTCTGGTTTATATTTAACTGGATCGATTGGATCGTGTGCTATATCAACGAAATCAACTTCTCTAATAGCCAACTCTTCTGGTTGCAAGTTTAAGCACTAAATTACACGGGGTCAACATCAATCTATAACCATAAGTCAATGATTCTACTTACATTTTCTTGAGTTCCTGCATCTGGTGAATATTTTGTTTCGATCGAGATTGAGAATCTCTCCCCTAAAAAGGGACACTGAAGAAGAATGATTAGATTTAAAAAATCTAGATAGACCGAACGAACTAAAAGTTCCTCTACTTACTGCATATTGAGTTTTACAATAAGGATAAGCATTCCAAGCTTTCTCTTCGACTTGCAATGCTGAGGTGGGTGCAACTGCTTTCAACCAATTTGGTAATTTACTTCCCAAGTGGAAGATCTTATGAGTGAACTGGCCTGATAGCGCACCTTCTGTGAATGGCTATAATAATTATAATAATAGTAACACACAACATCATCAATTGAGTAAACAATTCATACAATACACCAATCATAAATTATATCCATGACATTGAATAGGATTAGTATTGTAGATTATTGTATTGTCACCATAGCAGGTAATCTGGTCTTAAAGTAAAATTACCTTATTTTCGATAATTTCAAACACCTTCACCATTGGAGGTATGATTACGACTAACTTTTGCAACCATATACAGTTGGGCAATTTTATATTCTTCAACTGTAATTGGAAGTGGTATTCTATATTCTCTAATTAAAACCATGTTTTTATAAAATATATGTATTATATTTGCTTTGATTTTCTTAATAAAACAACCCTATTGTATTTTTACTGTAAAGGCAGAACTTTTGTTGTTATTGTTGTTGTTGTTCGCGAAAGGTAATAATATATATACTACTACTTCTTGATACTATTATTATTGCTATTCTTTGCTCCTTTAAAACTCCAACAATAAGGAAGTGCTACTATCTATCTTTTAGTTTAAGTTTTACTTTTTTAGTTAATGCCTATGTAATGTTTGTATATCGAAAATACTTTAAATAAATAAGTAATAAAGAAATAAGAATATTTTAATTTATTCTTTGTAGAATGTTAGGTTTGTATAAATTTGGGAGAAAATATTGTTTATTAATGAGATAGTCGAAAAAAAAATATTTCAAAAATTATACAAAGTTGGGGGGTATTCTTAAAAAATTGAAAGATTTTTTTTTTGAATGAGATCTGAATCCCAATTTTTTAAAACTATTTTGTTTGATTTATTTGTTGTGACTGTCGATGTTATTGTTGTTCCCAATACGAAAACGTAGAGAACAAACAACACCAACCACCCACACACATCAGCATTCACCACCACGTCATTTCATTTCGTTGACACATTTCTAAAGATTGTAATATCTAAAACTGAGTTGCTAGTGTCTGTTGGACGACTTTGTATTTGGATATATATTAGTTTAGAAAGATGAGTAGTTTACTTTTACCAGGGCGATTCAGCAGCAAAGTCAGTTCTGTTTTGAACAAGAATAGTAAAGAGTATGGAAAGAACAATATGTTTGACGGCAACGACGAATCCTGCTGGAATTCGCACCAAGGATCGCCTCAGTCGTGTGTCATTCAGTTCCTAAAGGACGACGGACAGACTGAACAACCAGTCGACATCACCTCACTACAAATCTGCTTCCCAAGGCGGTTCGTTGGTAAGGATTGTGAAATATTGGCTGTCTATGCCGACGACGAAACTCAAAAGTTTAAATTGGTCAGCAACTTCTTTCCAGAGGATATCAACACACTACAGGTAAAGTAATCTCCTAAATAAACTCAATGTACTTTGTAGTCTTTTTGCTGACTTGTGATTGATTGATATATATAACACTCTAGGTCTTCCCAGTAGATATTAAGAATGTACTTCAAGTCAAAGTATTATTTAAGACAAGCACAGATTTCTTTGGTCGAATTACAATTTACAAATTAGATCTAATTGGAAGTGAGCATCAATAAATAAATGATTGGATAACTTATCAAGATAACGAGGCACCTGGTATATATGCTTAAGAAGTCACCTGCTTTCATCAGACAAGTCAACATTCAACTATCAGTCAAACAATATTAAACAACTGGTAGCACTTGTCAAAAACATAAAAACACAAAAAATCTTACACCATCCTCCTCCTTTCACCATATATGAATGGACCATGTTTGCCAAGTCACGTACATCAGCATATTCTTAGCTTAGATAGGTCGAATCAGTGGTTATTCCTTTGGTTACAACTAACTAGCTAGCTTTTGCACAATAATAATAAATTTAAAATTAAAAAAAT